>APFE030241339.1:0-39291 GCA_000404065.3 Pinus taeda
TTAGGTATAGAGTTAGGTAAAGTGTGTTCTTTACCGTTGTACATTTTGTAACTTACAATCCGACGGTCACGATATGTAGTGATCCGACGGTTCATTCTCTCCTCGGTATTACCGACACTTGATCCGTGGCTTGACACCCGATTGGTCCATGAATTCTATTTAAAGCGCATGGAGGGTCATTTGTAGGTTAACAGTGCATGAGAGAAGCTTATGTAAATTTTCATTCTTTTATTAATAAATTGCCTGTAGTAGCCACGTTGGCGCAGGCCGTGGACTGTTTCCCTCTCTGAGGGTTTTAACCACGTCAAAATACTGGTGTATTGATCTGTGATCTGTTTGTGAGCGGTGTCCTTTTGGTGTTCTGTCTGAGGAACTTACCCTGTAAATTCCTACATGGCCCAGGTGGAAATCCAGAAAACAAAAGCCTTATTGGGGCACATGCCTGAACAAGCAAACAAACTAATACATTTTTTGAATACCAAAACCAGTGAAGAGCTAGCAGCACTAGACATCAAAGATAGGACAGACACCATCCTAACAATCAAGAGGGTTCTAACCATGAGAACTCTAATGAAAAATCTAGAGAGAAGGTGCCAGGACATGCAAGTTGAGGTCAATTCTTTCACAGAAAAATTTACAGTCCTGCAGCAAAAAGGTTTGCCAAGTCTTTTGGGAAGAAATGACCATCTAATGAAACACAAGGACTATGAACATTGACTAAATAAACAGGTTGCTGATCAAGCAAATATTTCATCAAGTACTTCAGCAGAGAAGGCCCTTCCATCTGGTCGAACCCTCTACAACAATTTGGAAAACCTATTTTACATAGAGCACGAAGTGAAGCATCTGTTCACTGCCCCACCTAATTTCTCCAGGTATACAGAAACCGACGAAACTCCGAGGAAACTGCAAAGACATCAAATGCCAGGACCAGAGTGGTGGCAAAGCATGTTGGAAATCTTGTAAGTTGTCTTTGGTCAAAATGCAAAATTCTAAACCATTCACTATAATGACGAGAACAGAAATGAATCACAGTCATACAGGTCAGAGCGCATCACATCAGAAGTAAAGAATGTCTGGCCAAGACAAGCAGCAACGCGGAACTTGCAATGGAAAGCAGCTACCAGCCGACTCACCGAGCCTACATTCAGCATATCTCACCAACTGAGCGGCCAGCACATTAGCATTTACTTCTTCTGTTATCTTTTCCCTGTTTCCAATACCATTTACTTCTCCTTTTTAAAGTAGGTGAAATGAGTTATTGCTAAAGATTTTATCTCTTTGAGATATTTTGTAACATTTCTATATAAATACCTCCCGAAGCATAATATTCGGGGTTGGTTGGTGATAATTTCTTAGACTACGCTGTAACTCAGAAGATTTTTTCAATACAGAAGCTGTTGGAATACATTGTTGTTAGACTCTCTGGATGCAAATTGGTTAGGATCTATGTCTGAAAGATTGGTCTGTGGTTACCTCGGCCGTATTCCCTTCTTATAATTTTCTGAGGGAAAAACCTGAGTGATAACATCGATGACCTGCTCATCTGTACCGATATGTTGGAGCCTTATTTCTCCTCGCTGCACGGTATCTCAAATATAGTGGTACCTGATATCGATATGTTTGGAGCGATCATGAAATATGAGATTTTCTGATAAACAGATCCCGCTCTGGTTGTCACATAGAATTACGGTGGTATCCAATGTAAATCCAAACAACTCACTGAAGAGCTTTTGCAACTAGACTGCCTCACAGGAGGCCATGCTAGCAACAATGTAATCTACCTCTGCGGTGCTCAAACCTCTGCGGTGCTCAAAGCCACTGACTTCTACTTCCTACTCATCTAGGATATCGAGGTAGATCCCAACGAGAAACAACACTCGGAAGTGCTCTTTCAGTCCACCACACTACTTGCCCAATGAGAATTAGTATACCCAAGTAGTCTCACATCTCTGGCAGTGTATCTCAGCCCATGAGTGATTGTGCCATGAAGATATCTCAGCAGGTTCTTGGCACCAATCCAATGTAAGTGGTGAGACTCAACCATATGTTGACTCATTGTGTTGACTGCAAAGCATATATCTAGACGAGAGTTCACCAAGAACATTAATGCTCCGACGAGTTGACGATACTCGGTAGCATTTTGTAAAACAGGTCCGGCAACAATACCGCTTAACTTCTTGAAGCTTGCAGTCCACCATGCCGAATCTTTCTAATATCTTCACCACATATTTTCCTTGAGATAGGAAAATATCCCCTGGTTTCTACCAGACTTCCAGTCCTAGGAAGTAATGCATAAGTCCTAGGTCTTTCATCTCGAACTCATAAGCCAATTCCCTCTTACATTCATCAATGAGAGGGTCTGCACCTATTAGAAAGAGGTCGTCAACATAAAGCACCAGTATGAGAGGCTTGTCATCTATAACCTTAAAGTAAAGGTTAGGTTCAACTTCATTGCTAGTGAATCCTAGCTTCATCAAGTAGCTATCGATCCTCTCATACCATGCTTGAGGTGCTTGCTTTAGCCCATAGAGGCTCTTCTTCAACCTACACACATGAGATTCTCGATCATAAATCTCAAATCCTTCGGGTTGCTCCACATAGACATCTTCTTTGATCGAACCATGTAAGAACGCAATCTTGACATCCATATGATGTAGGTTCCATCCTTGTGAACCAACAAGGGCTATGATCAAGCAGATGGTGGTATCTAAGGCAACAAGTGCAAATATCTCATCATATTCTATACCTTCCTTCTGGGAGAATTCAAGAGTGACAAAACAAGCCTTATACTTTTCCGTACTTCCATCAATTGCATGTTTTATCTTGTAAAGCCATTTTGAAGTGAGAATTGCTTTGTCCTGGGGTCTGGGGACCACATCCTAGACATCGTTCTTCATAATGGAATCATATTCCTTAGTCATAACATTCTTCCATACTTGATGCGTGACGGCATTTGTGAATGATGAAGGCTCATTTTGGATGATCGTGCTCATGATGGTCAGGTATCCCTGATACCTATTCAGCTTCTTACTTTCACGGAAGGTTCCTCGGGGTGCAATGTGTCCTTCAACATCATCAAGTGTTCCCTTATGCCATGAAGGCCTCTTCCTAGAAGAGGAGGGCTCAGGCAGAGGAGGATCAATAGGATCCATAGGTTCTTCCACATCGGGTAGAGACTCATCTTCTTTTTCCTTTGGTTCCTTGGTGTCAGCATCTTTAGATCCCCTTAGAGTAGGAAGATTGTCTACTTTTCTAAGAGCCATATCTTCGTCAAAAGTGACATCATGGCTAATCTCAACTTCTCTTTGACCAACCACATAGATTCTATAGCCCTTAGTATTTTTGCTATAGCCCACGAAGATTCCTTTCTTTCCATATGCACCCAATTTATTCCTTTTCTCCTTCGGCACATGAAAATATACAGGGCTTCCAAAAATTCTAAAATGAGATACGTCAGGTTTCTTACCAATGAACATTTCTTCGGGAGTCTTGGAACCCAATGCTTGATGAGGGCATCGATTTTGTACATATATGGTGGTGTTTGTAGCTTTGGCCCATAAAAACTTTGAAAGTTTTTGATCATGGAGCATATCATGGACAACTTCGACAATTGTACGGTTCTTCCTTTTCGCCACACCATTCTGCTCAGGAGTATATGGTGTAGTAGTCTCCCTTGTAATGTGAGCCTCATTGCAAAGTCATGAAACTCACTGGATTCATATTAGTTCCATTATCAGTCCTTAAGGTCTTGATCTTCTTCTCGGTTTGATTCTCGATCAAGGCTTTGAAGTGTCGAAACCAGGAGAACACTTCACCCTAGTTTTTCAAGAAGTATATCCAAGTCTTGCGAGAATAATCATCTGTAAAAGTGAGGTAATATGAATATCCTCCCAAGGAGTTCATAGTCATCATGCTAGCTATGTCTGAGTGAACCAACTGCAATATATCGGAGGTCTTGCTTTGGCTTGAGGGGAATGGTCCCCTTTTGAGTTTTCCTTCGACACATCCTAGACATACACCTTCTTGTTCTACTCAGAATTTGGGCATCCTATCACAATGTGTCTCACATCGGGTAGAGATTTATAATGAAGGTGAGCAAACCTCTGATGCCATAGTTCCGACTAAAGAGATGTGTCACAAGACATGACACCTAGCAGAATTTCTCCGACCTGATATAATGAATCAACTCGAATCCCAAGAGTGAAGGCATCTTTAATATTTTTTTCCATACACGTACCTTGCCATCGCTGAAGGCCACCTTGTAGCCTTTGTCTTCCATAACTGAAATGGTGACCAGGTTCTTTTTTAGATCAGGTACATATAATACATCTTGTAGGTGGATTGTATTACCCTGATTCAATTTAAGAGTGACATTTCCTACGCCTTTCATAAGATATTTTGAATTATCTCTAAGAAAAATTTCCAAGTTGGTTTCCTTCTCTATCAGATTATAGAGAGCTTCTTTGTAACCAATGAAGTGCCTTGAGGCACCACTATCAATAATCCAATTTCCCAGCGAGTCCGGGGGAGTAGAGGTAGATAGAGCTGCTGGTACATAATATTCATCTTGCTTATTGTTAACGGTGTTAGATTCATACCTGGAATTTCTTGCCTTATTGAATGGTTGTCTTCTTCCTTGATTTCCGACACTTCTTTTGCCTTTGCCATTAGACTTGCCATTCCCTTGATTGCCATGAGAGGGATTTTGATCATTGTCTCGGTGTGAGTCCCTTTTATTAGGGCACTCCCTTGCATTGTGACACGTCTTATTGCAATTGTAACATCGTCCTTTTCTTCCACCCTTTGGTCTAGCCTTTCCTTTGAATTTAGCCCCGGAATTGTTTCTTCTTTTAGCATGAGAAGAAAAGGCAGGGGGATGCCCTTTAAGTATGGGCATTTCTTGCTCTTTGATCCTTGTTTCTTCTTGAATGCATCTCGCCATTAATTCCTCAAATCCAGGAATTACATTATTGTTCAAAAGAGTAGTCTTGAACAGTGTTGAAAATATCGGTATCAACAAAATATCGGCGAGGGTCCAGAAAATATCTTATTGGCAACATCGGCGAAAATATCGGCAAAATATTGGCAAATATCAGCAAGCATAAAAAATGCATAATATATTCATTTTTTCACATTTTTCTAAACATATAAAACAATAACAACATGAACTAAACACATTGGCACATAAATATGAAGAATGCACTGATATATATGATGTCAAATAGAAATGATACATCAAACTTCAAAGGCGATACCAAATCCTGTTGATCTTTGATAATTGTCCAATCAAGGACTCAAACAAAATAACATCACATATCCTACTGATCCATGATAATTGACCAATCAAGGACTTAAACAAAATAACATCACATATATAAAACTTTAAAAGTGTTTCATCATCATGAGTTATAAACTTATATGTAGCAAAAGTTGCAAAACAAATAAAACTAGTAGCTATCTATCTGAGACCATTGGCCTCTCCTTAGCAACTTTCTTTTTGTCTTGTTCAACAATTGCTTCAAGAGCTTTTTGTATAACCTCTGCACTACAAACCATACAAGGAATTACATCTGCATCATGTGCAGAGAGTCTAGCTAGATGGTATTTCAATCATGTAATCCCTCCTGACATCTTGGTCCCACACAATTTTCATGATATATATGCCTAATTTTCCCCACCAACAGCCTCCCCATACTCCCAAAATGTGTCCAAGGCTTTTGGCATATTTGACATTTGTAGTGAACTAATTAAAACCTAGGGCACAAAAAAAAAACAAAAAATTGGCATTAAACCTCCCAACACAAAAAATAATAAGTAATAACCACCTCATTTAAAAAAGCATTACTCCATTATTTTCATTTTGCAATGTGAATGAAAAATGGCAATAAGAGGGTACATAAGAAAGTTGAAAAAAAAATGAAGTTTGTTGTCCAAATATGGAGAAAACCCTTGCATTGGCTCATGGGCATGAAAATCATAGCAAATGGAAAAAAACAAAGAAACGAAATGTTGGTAGGCAAAGAGGCAAGTGAGCATAACCCTAAATCTATGAAAAAATCATTAACATAGTGGTTTTTAAGAACATACCTGTTAATGGAAGAAATGAAGTTTGTCTCACTATTCTTCAATCTTTGATCCACAAAAAAATCTTGGTGGTGATAATCGTTGTTTGATCCTCAAACCCTCCTTGAAGACCACCACAAAACTCTTCCCCTTCCTTCTCCAACACTTAGAAACAAAAATGAAGAAAAAAACGATTTTCCCTTTTTCTAGCTGTGGAAAAACACGCCCAACGATATTTTATATCGTCTCGCGATATTTTTCTGAGATATCGCTGATATCTTAGAAATATCGCGATATTTTCGGGAGCCAAAAATATCGCAATATTTTCTCGGCAATATTTTGGCTCGCTGAAAATACCACGATATTTCCGATATTCGGTGATATATCGCCAATATTATCTTCACTGGTCCTGAATATATACCATTCAGATGGTAGTCCTCCAAGAGTTGTGAGTGTCATTTCCCTGTCAGGAATTACTTCCCCAATAGATAGGAGATCGTTCTTGATCTTGGTGATCCTTAAGAAATATGCTTGCATACTTTCATCTTTGCCCTTCTTAATTTCCTTCATCTTATTTCTAAGAAACAAGACTTGATTTGCATCATTAGCTTTAAATCAACTCACCAATCTATTGTGGATTTCCTTGAAGGTGTTTAACTCAGAAACATAGGCCAACAAACGTTTGTCGATAGAGTCCCGGATGACCTTCCTTGCTTTGACTTCTCCCTTAGTCCATTTGTTTCTAGCAGCAACGGATGCATTTGATGGAGGCTCAACAATTCTGCCTCTCACATGGTCCAATACTTCCTGCTCTTCTAATGTTAGATCGAGAGACATCTTCCATCCGTGATAGTTAGAATTCTCACAGAGTTTGACTTCAGTAGGGAAGTGTGTTGACGACCCCATGTTTTAAGACTGTATGTTAATCCTTCTCTTCGGTGATTGCTCTTGCTCTTGCTTGAGCTTTGTCTTCACCTCAACTCTGATACCATGCTAAATTATGGTATGTTCTATGCTTAGAGCAATTTACTTATTTTTATTTTTATTAGCCACAGATTAGCAATCACATATACATTAAGTAAAGGGCAGATAGAACATTAAATGATCAACCAAAAACAAGCCAAGACAAGAGACACAAGATGTGGCAGCTAGCTAGGGACAAACCCCAATTTGGGGAAACCCTTTGATCAAATCTTCTTTAATCTTCAATAGTTCAACAGAGAGAAATAGTACAAAATATGAATTCTGTAATTTTATATCAGCAACAACAAACCCTAGATCAACAAAGTCAAACTTGGTCAAACTAGCTAAAATTGACCTCTAAAATACTTGGTCAATTTCTGGTCAACTTATCCTTGAACAACCTGAAGAAACAGCCCCAGAACAGCCCCAAACTTTTAGTCAAAGCAAAGATTTCTAAAGTTAACTGCAACCCTAAACTAGGGCAGTCAATACCAGTCAAACCAGAGGTCAGATCACCTCGATTTTTGTGCCAAAAATTGCGGCCTGCCTAGGAGAGGCAACCACACCCAATCCTTACCTCTTGGAAGGTCAACGCTAGTCAAAGATGACTTGTTGTCCTATTTCTGCGTCCTCTTTGCCCTATGACGTCTTCCTTTCAGCCACACGTGTGAGAAAGAGAGAGAGACTGTTTCTACAACAATTAAGAAGACCAAAACTAGTTACACTGCCAACATTCCTTAGTGCAGTAAAAAATCAAGATCAAAGCTCTGTTTTTGTAATGATGTTCTGTGGATATGCATCTCTTTTTATGCTTGTTCTTGTATTTGGACACGATTAAGTGGGGATTCTGGTTGAATCTTACTGTACACACAGGTGTCTGAATTGTTAGGTACTCTCATTTGTTAGATCAATATTCTGATA
Source organism: Pinus taeda (assembly GCA_000404065.3). Classification (NCBI taxonomy): domain Eukaryota; kingdom Viridiplantae; phylum Streptophyta; class Pinopsida; order Pinales; family Pinaceae; genus Pinus; species Pinus taeda. The sequence goes on from APFE030241339.1 coordinate 7,951, forward strand.
GATTGCAATTTTAAGAGTTATTCTGATATTTTAAACTTTGTAGTAATGACCAAAAAAATTTAAGCATCTCTGATGTCCTATGAGTAACACTGACATTTTTCAATCTGCAGGATGAATTGGTGTGTCTTCAATCAGAAAACCGAGATGGTTTATAGAAAGCAATTCCTTTGACTGAAGAATGTCTCGAACAAGTTGTGCTATGGACTAGGATAAATGTTAATACACTATAATAGATTTCTTTCTGATCTGAAATATATGCCTTTACTCTAAATTAGTTCTCTGAATTTTGGGTTGAAAGATACATCATAAATGAATGATTCGATTTTGCATCACTCCCACAACAATCATCAATGGACTAGGTTAAAATATATTTTTGGAGCACTTTTAATATTTGGGATAGTTTTTATTACTAAAATATGTAGGACCTGATGATTGGTCAACAGTGAATGTGTGATTGAATTATTTGATTGTGGAGATGTTTTACCCAAAATACATGTGCAAATCAATTTATTAAAGCTGAATTGGCAAGCAAGGTTTTTTCCAAGGTTACTAATTTCTTTAACTGAAATACAGACAGGTTAAAGGTTATAACATATTTTTTGGAGTCTTTAACTTATAGATTCATTATATAACAACTTCCTTTGGAACAAGAAAATCAATTATATCAATGTTATCTTTAAAAGTATAGGAACAAATAAAAACAAAGGGCACAAGGGTATTTGTTAATTTTTCTAGTCCACGATATGCAGATCTTATTCCTAAGAGCTAAAACTAAAACTAAGAGAAAACTCATGGAACACCAATCAGAACTGATTCTTTTCGAAAACAAAAACTATAGAATCATAGATCAGAGCAAGATGCAACATATCTAAATTTGAGGTCAATCTGCCTAGTATTGAGTGATAGATCCGAGAATTTTCATCCTACTGGAAATCATAAAACATCAAACTAGTTTGTGGACTCATTTGCTTGTAAAAAATAGATCAGCATGAAAAATAACTTCATTGAATGAATAAAAAAAGGAGGATATTGCCTAACATTGCAGGGCGACTCACATAACTGGCATTCAAACTCTCCCCATGCTTTTCTCAAGCAGTCAAGTGCAGAAGAGAGAGAAATCAACACATAGAGGAGTTATAGTTTGGTCATAACTCTTATTAACTGACACGTTGACAACCTGAAGATAATATTCCCACTTAGGCAATATGGATACTAAAAATTTGCTGACATGCATTAAGTGATCTTGTGCAGATCTGAAATTGGTAAATTATTCTATAGGTGGGGTGCACTATGCAAGAGGAATCCCAAGGGGAACTAGGAAAATCTCTTTAAATGTGTTTCCCTCACTTTTATTAATGAGAAAACATGAATGATGATTAATCACTAGCCTAGTCAATGTCTAAAAATAGAAATACCTAAAAATAGGAGATGATGTCAAATGGAAGAAATGATATCGAGAACACGTTAAGAGCAACAAACTAACACTCTCTTTGCGAAGAATGTGTTCACCACCATATCTAGTCTCACGCTGAGTCTGTCTCTTAAGAACTTCAACCTTTCTACAGGCTTTGTTAGAGAGAGCATTGGCTGCTTGAATGTAAAAATATACCTAAAGATAATTTATTTTCTCCCTATCCTGCTCTTTGGGAAATTAATAGCTACAGAACATTGGCCACTTGATAGTAAAAATATACTTAAAGATCAATTCTTTTCTCTCTGTCCTGCCCCTTGGGAAATCATAGGTGGATGGCCTTCTTGAGTGATGTCACCTCACATAACTGGCATTTGAACTCTCTCCATTCTTTTCTCAGGCAACCAAGTGTAGGAGGTGTTGAAGAATCTAGGGCAAATATTCACTTAGCAATTCTTCTTCAACCTTATTGATAATGTTTGTGTTGTCATTCTCTTCTATATGCTTATATTCATTATGTTAGTGTGTTCTTCAAGCAATTATCAAAATAGAAGATCAACAATAGAACATGTACATAGTATGTTGGCTCCAAGCCAGGGAAAAACCTCTCCTCTTGAGAGTAAAACCCTTGAATCTCTTCTTATAGATGTTTAGTGTATGAATACCAAGACCGTTGACAAATTTAGGATAACCTTCAATACACGTTGTCACTATCCCTTGCATTGTATGACCTTTGCTTCATAGTCTTTAGCTTCTACTACACACCTTTAGATTTTCGCCTCCTTATCCATTCGGCTTCTTAACACAACTCTCTACTTTACGGCTACCACAATCCTTCACTTGACTTTGTGTGGAGATCTTCGGTATGCTGGTAACGTAGAAACTGACTTGCACCTATAGATCATATGTGAAACCGAGTTCACTGAGAGATAGTCCTTACAGTGAATATTTCTTCGTTGTATTAATTGCGTTCAACACTTCCACCAAGAGGTATATTTCATCAAGAGACAGTCCTCACTATCCGTGCCTTTTTCTGAGTTACTGCGGTTTTGTGTCTTCCTTTCTTTGCTACTACTTTAGAGATGTTCGAAATTCTGGGCTTTTAATTCCACATCATACGTTATATATATGAGTTAATATTGACATGATGATAGGCCGACGTGTGAACCATGAGCTGGGCCGACATAAGGAGCTCACTGTTTTCATCTAGGTCAACTTGCAAGGGATAGTGACACTCATTTATTTGAAGCGTAGATCCTTCATGCCTTTCATAATATTTATGATAAGACACATAAAAACCTAAAGACATCAAGAATGTGTTCTTGAGCTATGGTACACGCATCTTGCTCATGAAACCCATGATGCAAGGAATAACAAATGTTTCTTTTCATAATATTATATTTTCAAATCATAATGAAAACCGAATCTAGTTACGTTTTCTTCAATGCTCCCTCTTAACTAGGAAGGTATTCATTAAAAGGTACAAGGCTATTCATCACTAAAGAGATCTCATAAAAAGAGTCGGACTAGTAATCCATTTGTATAGCATCATGATAACCAACATTGTCACAGAGCAAGGCCTTGACAGGTTCATTATTTTCTATTTTTATGTAAAGGTTTGGATCAGCTATACTTTTCTTGAAACCCAACCTTTTGCAAGTAAGCATCCATTTTGGCATACCATGCCCTAGGGGCTTGCTTGATGCCATAGGGTGCTTTCTTTAATCTGCAAACATGAGTTTCCCTTTCCTTTACTTCATGTCCTAATGGTTGTTCAATGTAGACTTCTTCATGTATTGTGCCATTTAGAAATGTTGTTTTGACATCCATTTGGTGTACCTTCCATTTCATGGATGCTGCCAGAGAAATCAGAGATTGGATTATGGTGTACCTTGCTGTGGGAGCAAAAGTTTCTTCATAGTCAACGCCTTCTTCCTCAGAGAAGCCTCTAGCCATAGATCTTGCCTTGAGTTTGTCAATGCTTCCATTGGCAACATGCTTGATTTTATATAACCATTTAGAGGTTACCACAGACTTGTCATATGTTCTTGGGACAATTTCCTGTTAGGTAATCATGACTCGGGATAGAGTCAAAGTTGACCAGGTTAAACAGTGATGGTTTTAGAGCACATGGTATTGTGCACCCATAGTATTCTGCCTGTGGTATTATATGTAATGGAGCTTATAAAAGGCTGGAAGGACTTCATTGTAATGCAAGACTTTGAGGTGAGCGGTGAATGCTCAATTGGTCAAATTGGCCAGGGTTTTGGCCAATGTTAATAAGATCTTATTAGGTTGGGTTTTTCCCCGGATTTCTAACAACTAGTATCAGAGCCAGATATTGGCTTCAAAGGGATTCTTTGATGCCAGGGGTTTATAGTGTCTGATGATATAAATGCAACCTTTTTACAAGATCTGGGTCTGAATATAATGGTGGAACAATTGTATGCGGAAGAACCTTGAGGAGAATGTGAGGGGTTTATAGTGCCTGATGAGATAAATGCAGCCTTTTTACAAGATCTGGGTCTGAAAATAATGGTGGAACAATCGTACGCGGAAGAACCTCGAGGAGAATGTGTGGAAGATAGTGTCGTAACTGCTAGGGATCACAGTGCATTTGCGATATTTACTAGTTTGGAACATTCTGACCAATTGTCGGGATTCATGCGGCTATTTAAAGAACGTCAGCAAAAGAAAATTGTTCATGCGGCTTCGAAAATTGTTCATTTTTTGCTACGTGAGGCCACTAGTGCTGGAATCCACGAGGTTCTCGCCAGGCTCGCAGTTTGATAGAAGTTTTTGAGAAAATCAAATTAAGAGAGGATGGATTAGAATCGCATCAGTAATAAACAAAAGAAATATTTTAATGAAGTCAAAATTATTGCATGTAAATGGGCATACTACTGTAAGACCTGGTAAGGCATGTGTACCCCTCGGTGATCACCGGTAAAGTCTAGGTTAGACCTAGGTGATAGGGGGAGGAGTGATCACCGGTAAAGTCTGGGTTAGACCTAGGTGATAGGGGGAGGGGTGATCACCGGTAAAGTCTGGGTTATACCTAGGTGATAGGGGGAATGTCGAGTTAACAATACCCCGGGTAAAAACTCTGAAGGGGATAAGAGCTAGAGTGAGCGGGATTGTCTCACTTAGTAGGTTTGGCTGTAGTTAGTTAAGGAACCCCAAGTCAAGTTTAAGGGGGGAATTGTTAGGTAAACATGACTTGGGATAGAGTCAAAGTTGACCAGGTTAAACAATGATGGTTTTGGAGCCCATGGTATTGTGCACCCATAGTATTCTGCCTGTGGTATTATATGTAATGGATCTTATAAAAGGCTGGAAGGACTTCATTGTAATGCAAGACTTGGAGGTGAGCGGTGAATGCTCAATTGGACAGATTGGCCAGGGTTTTGGCCAATGTTTATAATATCTTATTAGGTTGGGTTTTTCCCCGGATTTGGGGTTTTCTCGGATAAACATTTGTGTTTATGGTTGTTGCTGGTTATTTTTATATTTATTCCTCTCAGTAATTATTTATGTTATGTAGTAAATTTCTAACATTTCCCAAACTCCATTTTTCATGATATATTGGTATTCCTCATTCATTCAATCTTTCCATTCTTGATGTTTGGTTGCTTCTTCAAAGGTATAAGGTTCTTCTTCAATGAGCTTTGATATGTATGTTGCATATCCTGAGTATCTTTTTGGTTTCTTGCTTTCCGTGAAATCTCGGTTTGCCATGTGACCTTCTGCTTCTTGAAGAGTGGATGTTAACCAATAAGTTCTTTTCCTTCCTTTAGGAATGGTGATAGGTTCGCTGGGACCTTCTTCTTCATGCTAAGGGATTTCTTCTTCATTAGAAGCTTCCTCTTCAAACATATGAAGATCCTCTTCATCAGAATCAGATGGGATATCCTTGGATTTCTTGAAGGCAATGCTTTCATCAAAGATTGCATGTCTGCTTAAATTTGGTGTCCTTCCTTTATGTAGATTTTGTAGGCTTTTGAAGAGTTGCTATATCCAACAAATATTCCCTTCTTGCTTGAGGGATCTAGCTTCTTCCTTTCGTCCTTGGGAATGTGGATATACAATGGACATCCAAATATCTGGAGATGATCATTGTTAGGATTCTTTCCAATAAATACTTCTTCAAGAGTTATATTGCCAAGAGACCCATGGGGACTTCTATTTTGAATATATACTACAGTTTTTGTTGCTTCTCCCCACAAGCATTTTGGTAGGTCTTGATCATGTAGCATAGCCTTGACACTTTCCTCTAGTTTTATTCATTCGTTCAGCTACTCCATTTTGTTGAGGATTATAGGGAACAATTATCTCCCTCTTAATCCTAGCCTCTTTACAAAAAGAAACAAGTTCTTTGGAAGTGTATTCACCTCCATTATTTGATCTTAGGATCTTTATTTTTCTTTCTTTAAGATTTTCTACCTGTGCCTTGAATTCTTGAAATTTTGTGAATACTTCATCCTTTGTTTTAAGTAGATACACCCAAGTTTTTATTGAATGATCATCGATGAATGTAACAAGTATAGATGACCTCTAAGAGATTTGGACATAGGCCCACATACATCAGAGTGAATAAGATCCAGAATCTCTTGAGCTCTAGATGTACTGTTTGCAAATGGTTTCTTTGTATTCTTTCCCAAGGCACAACTTTTGCAGACTCCTTCATGCTCTTCTTTAGGATTTGGAATCCCATTTACAATGGAATTTAGGGTTGGTAGAATTTTGTAATGGAGATGGCTGAATATTCTATGCCATAATTCAGATGGGCTTATTTCAATGTGGAGAAATGCTTGATTTTGAGGGGATATGAGTTTGTGTAGTCAGCCTTCTCTAACTCCATTGACTCTAGCTTTTTCAATGCTTGAATCTTTGGCCCAAACTAGTACTTTACCATCAATAAAAGCAATTATATCTCCCTTTTCTTCTAGAGATGAAACATAAATTAGATTTTTGTACAAACCTAGAACATATAATATGTTTTTGATATGAATGTTACCTCCTTCCAACGGAATTGATGTTGATCCAATTCCTTTGATGGGATAGCTTTTGTTGCCACCAAGCTCCATAGAGTATGAAGATTTTCCTTTAGATAAGGTTTTGAGTTGCTTGTGATACTCGGTCATATGTCTTGAAGCTCCATTGTCTATTACCCATATGTTTTCATCTTGGAAAGTTCTGGAGAGAGCTGAGAACAATCCTTCATTTCTTGAATCTTTTGAGTCTTGAGAAGAGAAGAATTTACTCCATACTGATTTAAATTTCTTGATTGGTCCAGCTAAAGATGAGCACATCTATATCAGCTTTTCTATGGCACAGTTGATCTCCTTCATGCCCTCTTTAAACCATAGCTCTGAAACCATGTTGAAGAATCTAGGGCAAATACTAACTTAGTGATGCTTCTTCAATATTATTGATAATGTTTGTGTTGTATTTCTGTTCTATATTCTTATATTCATTATGTTAGTGTGTTCTTCAAACAATTACCAAAATAGAAGATCAACAATAGAACATGTACATGGTATGTTGCCTCCAAGAGAAGGCAAAACCTCTCCTCTTGAGAGTAAAACCCTTGAATCTCTTCTTATAGATATTTAGTGTATGAATACCAAGACATTTGACAAATTTAGGATTACCTTCAATATACATTGTAACTATCCCTTGCACTGTCTGACCTTTGCTTCACAATATTTAGCTTCTACTACACACCTTCAGATTTTTGCCTCCTTATGCATTCGACTTCTTAACACGGTTCTCTGCTTTATGGCTACCACAATTCTTCACTTGACTTTGTGTGGAGATATTCGATATGCTGGTAATGCTGCAACAGACTTGCACCTATGGATCATATGTAAGGCCGAATTTATCGAGAGATAGTCCTTACAGTGAATATTTCTTCATTGTATTAACTGCGTTCAACACTTCCACCAAGAGGTATATTTCACCGAGAGACAGTCCTCACTATCCAAGCATTTTCTGAGTTACTGCGGTTCTGTGTCTTCCTTTCTTCGCTGCTACTTTAGAGATGCCCGAAGTTCTGGGATTGTAATGCCACATCATACGTAATATATATGAGTCAACATTGACATGATGATAGGCTGACGTGTGAGCCATGAGTTGGGCTGACATAAGGAGCTCACTGTTTTCATGTAGGCTGACTTGCAAGTGATAGTGACACTCATTTATTTGAAGCGTAGATCCTTCATGACTTCCATAATATTTATGATAAGACACAAAAACCTAAAGACATCAAGAGGATGTTATTGACCTATGGTAAACACATCTTGCTCATGGAACCCATTATGCAAGGAATAAACAAATGTTTCTTTTCATAATATCGTATTTTCAAGTCATAATGAAAACCGAACCTAGTTATGTTTTCTTCAACAGGAGGTAGTAAAATTAACGCACAGGATGTATAGCTCACTTATAACTCTTATTGATTCATTGACTATCCTAGGAGGATTGTCCAACTTAGGTGATATGCATACTAAAAATTTATTGATATGCATAAAGCAATCTTGCACAGATCTGAGAGTTACTCACTAGGCGGGGTGCCCCATGGAAGAGGAATCTCAAGAACTCAGAAAATAATATTTTCAGATGTGGTACCTTCACTTTTATTAATGGAGAAACAAAAATTAAATTTAATAACTAACCTAGTTAATCTCCAAAATTAGTAACTCCTAAAACCTAGTAAATCCCTAAATTATAGGAGAGGATTCCAAATGAAAGAAATGATATGGAGAACATGTTAAAAGAAACATAGTAACACTTCCTCTCTGCAGAGAATGTGTTCACCATTGCAACAATTCTCAGATCTAGTCTGTCTCTTAGCAACTCAGTCTTCTGATTTGCTAGGGTCTCTGTTAGAACATTGGCCACCTCTGAATCTGAAGAAATATACTCCATGATTATTGTGTTCCTCTCTACCCTACCCCTTAGGAAATAACAATGATCTAAATTGATGGATTAATGCTGGATGTGTTCCAAAAGTATTTGATTTCAAAGAACTAGTCTTTTGGTGTGCTTGGCATTTTGACAAAAATACTAGAAAAGTTGAATTTTTCGTTAAGGGAAAAATCTACTCCTTATCATGCCAAAGGTTTTTAGAAAAATGTTATGATTGCTTGATGCAAACAAAGGCATCGAACTTATTTATGTAGATTCTTTTCATGGAATCCAAAGACAGTGGTCCAATTATACTTAAGGACTTCATGACCCATTCTGCTCAAATGTCAGCGAATTTCATGGCAATTGGCATCTCTCTATTGGAAGAGCCCTATAGGAATTTCTCTTGGTTATTTGCATCGCTGATGGGATGATATTTAATGTCTCACATACTTGGGTCAATTTTGCATATAATATACTTCTCTTGCAGGAAAGAAACCATGTTTTATTTGGTAGAGGTTATTTCAAATGGATTTTTTTTTTTTTTTCAGTGATCCATTTATCTAAAAACCCAAAGGTTATTTATGACTACTTGTCTAGTTTTGGAAATAGGTTTCTGTAACCTGCTTGAAGGTTTTCCATTAATAAATAATGTGAATGTTGAAGATGAACCAAATCAATCCTAGTATGCCATTTTATGAAAAGAAAAGTCTCCCTATTGTTTCTATCTTATTCAAGATAATTTCACTAGAAGATTTAGATACATGTTGACTAGAGTTGATAGATATTTTGATGTTGAAGTCTAAGGACTATTGTTATTAGTCCATCCTTCTTCATACAAAGAAAAATAAGCAGTTTATTCAATTACCCTTTTCAATAAATCTAACGTCACTATAAATAATTATTCTCATTAATATGAAGTATATAGAAATATCAAGGAATTCAAACTTAAAAGATGTTAAGTCCATTAAATGGTTTGACACTAAAGGAGTATTTTCATAACATTTAGCATTTATGAGGTAGGGTAATTTATTCCTAAGAATTGTAGAAGGAATAGGGGACAATGATCAAGACATGTCAAAGAAAAAGGAAAAAGTGACAAGGAATGAAGACTCGGCCATTGAAATCAACAAAATCTCTCAACAACATATTAAATCAAAGCAAAGAGGAAAAAGCGTAAACAATGTATAGTCTTCCTCCACTCCTTAGGGACATAATAGTTCCTATTTTACACGAATAAATCATAGCTATAAGAGAGAGTGATGCAGGGGATGATGGTGATGAACCCTTTTACAATGGCTTTGAGAAAACTCATATTGTTTCACAATAAAGATAGAAAAACTCAACTTAGAAGAATTCACTACAACTTGAATGTCCTATTGATATGGAACTGGATAATGCTACGATACTCGATTGGGTAGCATTGAGGATAGCTGAATGTCAGAAGATTGTAGAGGAATTGGCTCATGAAGAACCGACAATCTTTGAAGAACAATATTTAACCGGCATAATACCCGATATAATAAGGTAGGAAGAAAATTGCAAATTGAGAAAGTTCATGTTAGAAATAAAAAGGTGGCAAAGAAATGGAGACCGAAGGTGGGTGTTTTAGGGGTTGGACCTACAAGACCCCTGAAACTGCACACTGCACATGACTATAGGAGATGCTCTTGCCATCTCTATCCCATAGTAAGAGTTAGAGGATATAAAATTAAAGAGGAAGATAAAAGAACTAGAAGAGACTTTAAGCCCTAGACCTCTATTTACAACTCCATTAGCCTCCATTATCATAGCCGCCCTTGATCAAACACCCCAAACTACACCTAGTACATCTATCAAGGTAAATAAAGTAGCCTAATTTCTTAGTGGAATAAGAATGTATGTTGCATAAAACATCAATAAACAACTAAACATCATTTTAGAATCCCAGGACACCAATCTCGAGTAGAAAAAATATTTCACAAAGAATTCCTTAGTACATCTATCAAGGTAAATAAAGTAGCCTAATTTCTTAGTGGAATAAGAATGTATGTTGCATAAAACATCAATAAACAACTAAACATCATTTTAGAAGCCCAGGACACCAATCTCGAGTAGAAAAATATTTCACAAAGAATTTCTTCTTTTATTGAATAAAGATTTAGAACAATGATCGACATTTTTTTGAAAATGATTTAAAGGCATTTATTGCACATGAAGTCTAAGTGATTTCTAGAGAAGTCAGTAAGGGTCTCCAGAAAAACAATGTTTTCCTTAAAGTTATTAAAATTTTTGAGGACCTTGAAGATATGAAACTAATAAGGGATTCCCGATTGATATCATGGGATAATGAATTTAATAACCTCACTAATTTTCTAGAATAAAATATTAAAAGGTAGTTAGTTGCTTTCGTAATGATGACCACTTGGCAACCACTGATCAATTATGCTAGGATTTTAAAAAAATTAAGGAAGAAATATTTGCAATCAAGGTAAGGCAAGATATCATAGTGTTACATTTTTGAGGAATATATACAAGACTAATTTACTATGAGAAGAAAACTTTAGACACCATTAATCTCCAAGCAATTTTTAAAGTATATGTATTGTTGTCGATCCATGAGTTTAGGAATTCACCATTTCCCAACATATTTGAGTAATAAAATTTAGTAATCAGAATGGAAGTTGAATGTGGGAATACTAGACTAATGCTAGAACATATACAAGAGCATTGCCTACATCCTAATTATGAGAAGAAAACTTTAGACACCATTAATCTCGAAGCAAGTTTTAAAGTATATGTATTGTTGTGGATCCATGAGTTTATGAATTCACCATTTCCCAACATATTTGGGTAATGAAATGTAGGTATCGATATGGAAGTTGAATGTGGGAATGCTAGACTAATGCCATAACATATACAAGAGCATTGCCTACATCCTAAAAAATGTTAGGGAGAGGTGATTTAGGGAGGGTGAGGGTGTTTATGGACATTGTTGGATGGTCTATGAATGTAGCCGCTATGGGTGGATTTGATGACAAAGGTGGTGGAGGTGGGTGACAATCAACACTAATGGGTTGTAGTAATGATGGAAGTTCCCAAGTAGTGGTAAGATGGAAACCGAAAATTGGAGCAATGAGATGATACTAATGGAAAATTGATGGGGGAATAATAAATGGTGGTGAATAATATGTAGGCGACATAGTGCGGGAAATGGGAAAATGATGCAAATTGCATTCACATTTATAATATTTTCATTAGTTAAACAAAAAAAGATAACAAAAAAAATATATAAACCAAATTTAAGTTGACACATGATACTTGGGAAGGGAATAATATTTTCAACCCAGGTGGGCATGGCTCCTCACCTGGTGTCATCACAATATGTAAAAGCATTAAATGAACTCTACATTTACACCAAACTAAAATAATATATATGGACTAAAAACATATGAATTTTTTTTATGGAGAGATCATTTTAATTCACCATAGTTGAGTATGTAGTACACCAAGTAAGCAAAGGACATCCATCATAGTGTTAGTGGAAAAATTAATTAGGGTTGGGGAAGTGATATCAGGGCATAACAACCACAAACAACATATAATTAGATATATAAAGAAAACATACTATATATATATATATATATATAGACACACACACACACATACATATATACACACACACACACCTAGTTGACTATGGTTGACCTTTTAAACCTAGTTCAACCTAGTAACCTAGTTCAACAATGTTACATTATGACATCGTTTGTTGTTCATCACATTGCAATGTGATTTCATGTTTATTAAATTGTGACATTGTTTTTTGTTCATCACATTGCAACAATAATTATATTTTCCTAATTGTGGTGATGTTTATTGTTCATCACATTATGAAATTGTTTTTTCTTTGTCACATAGTACGTTCTTTATTGTTTGTCACAATACTAAAGTTAATGCACACAATGACTATGGTTCACCATAGCACCCATGTTAACTATGGTTGACCATATTAGATTTAGCCAATCATAGTCAGCGATAGGTGACATGTTTATGTGTAAATAAGTGTGTTTATGTGTAGATTAATGTTTTATTAATGTATTATTGTGTAGGGAAATGTGGTTAATTTACTATTAATGTCCTTGATTATTGGATTTTCCACATTTAAAAATCTTGTTTCTTTAAACGATGCATGGTTATGTATCTAACCTTTGCCTTTTTCTCTTGTTCTAGATTGAAAATTATTTTATTTCTTTAATATTATCTATCTCATAACAATATATATTTACATAAATATTGATTCACTATCTTTTTGACATTTTCCTAATTTGGATAACTTCAATGGTCTTACAATGTTTTTCCTTTACATGCAAATAAAAAAGTTAAAGATCACCCTAACAAAAAAATTGGTTGCTTTAACAAAAATTTCAAATAGATTAATGAATTTGAACATTACTAATTCATATCCATGATAATTTAAATTGAAGTTAAAAACATTTTTACTTCACCTTATAAAAATGTTCCTTTAAATCGTGTTATATAATTGTTAACAAATTTTAACTTATATATTTAAGTAATAAAGTAAGTTGTATAATTAAGACACGACATTAAATTTATAGAGAAATTATTAAGTTATTGTTAAAGTTATTATTATTATTATTACTTTTACTTATCCCCTTCTTTGAGGAAATATTTGGGCAGATCCACCTGAAGGGATCACATCTCGTTGACTTGTTAGTAGAGCCTAACCCAAAGGGCATCGAGGAGAATTGACCCTATGACCTTCCATTAGCGATGTGCTTTAGCGATGGGAACTCGACCAATTGAGCTAGCCCTTGGGGTTATTATTACTTTTACTTATCACATGTTTAAAAAATATTTTTGTGATCATTTTATTTTATCATTATAATTTTATTTTTATAAGCTTGGCATGACTACATCTTCAACATGTTCAATATATCATCCCGATTGGGGCGGTGAATTGAACCAGTGACTTTACATCAAGGAGTGCCTTAACAAAGCACCCGATCACCATCTATCCAAGACCCCGTGGACTTTGCCATTATAAATTTGATTTATTTATAATTAAATTTATTTCAATATAATGATTACTAAATAAAGTTATATTTAATTAATACCAAACTATTAACATATTAAATTAAAATAATGAAATTAATCAAAATTAAAATATTATGTTATATTAAACAAATAATATTAGTCAATACCTTAGTTTTTCTTCATATTATTTTGAATAGAAATTATAAAAAGTTTTCTTCCATACCATGGAAATTATCAAATTGTCAGACATACCAAATCAACAATAACATTTCATCTTTGTCAATGGATTAAAATAGCCAAAACATTGGAAATTTAGCTATCCACTCCTTTATTGAAAAGAAAGATGCAATTAGTACATATGTAATTTCCACGACCCTAGGGGCTCCATGCAGTTAGAAGGCATAGTTGGCACACCATGACAAATCGTGTAGAATTGGCATGTTTCACCACTACCTAGTGTAGCACATGGGTAATCCACCTAGATTATGCCTCACAATATGTTACTCTTTTTTATATTCTATACTAGTTACTTAACATAATCATAACCTCATCAATATAGAATAAGTCAACACATTGTCACTTTACTTGATTGAAATTCAACAAGTAACATGCATAAGAGGCTTTACTGCAACATCCACAAACAAGCCATCTAACACATGTACATGGTTTGTGGAACAACCCATCAACCTTCATTCTTCCTTTATAACAATGTAAAACTTTATGATATGAAATCGTAATGAAAGGTTTGGTTCCTTTCTTACAAAATGCAGAGTTCACATAGATTTACAATGCCAAAACCTGTCCCACCGAACTGAATTCACCACCCCGGGTGTCTTCCTCAACCTCGTCTCAATTCCTCTTAACTAGTTGTCATCTCGACTGTATGCCTTACCGTAGACCCACCGGAGGTCCCAATATGCGTTGCTCCTCATATAATGCCTAACATCATAATTTCATTTCTAACATCATAATCTTTGGATCAAATTTATAATTAAAATTCCAATTCAAATGTATGCATATACCTGAATTTACTGACTGGGGTCGATCCCTGATGACATCACTCCATGGATGAATCCAAGTCCTGTGCTTTTGTTACCAAATCGACCAATTCCTCCCCGCCTATTTGGGATCAGCGTCTTCGACTCCCAGATGCAAAAGACTTCGAGGTTGAAGTCTTTCAGCCTCGTGCCCAAAACTCTAAGAATAACACTCAAATCTCGAAGGTCTACAGTGAAATACTAAGCTCTAAGGCTCGTCCCTCAAATTATTCCCAGTGACAAAGTCTCCTCTCCTGTAATTTCTTAGAATTTCCCTTTCCAAAAAAACTGATCTTTTTTTCACCCACTAATATTTTGTTATAAAGCGAAGGATTCTTCCCATAGTAGAACCCTTTCACCGCATATTGATAAAAAAATATATATTTTAATATTCAATTCAATCCCCATCTTATATTTTCGATATAAAATATTAAATGGATTTTAATTGGTACTCGAGTCGGTCACTTAGTCTCGTCCATAAATTTATTAATGGACATTTAATCTTGTCAAATTGTAATAATAGTTTATTATTTTAATTAAATTTTAACAATGAATCTTAACCTAATATATTTATTATATTCTTTGATAATTAATTATTAGTTAATACTTTTAATAATTAATCCATTTATCCTACACTTAGAGATTCTATATAATTAACTAGTATGTATACCAGTGCAATGCATGTGTATGTAGATATCATACATATTCCTTGTATGCATGCTAATAATCATATTTTGTTAGTAATTCAGGATGAGTCATTACACCTC
Organism: Pinus taeda; assembly: GCA_000404065.3. NCBI lineage: Eukaryota > Viridiplantae > Streptophyta > Pinopsida > Pinales > Pinaceae > Pinus > Pinus taeda. Next base: position 23,109 of record APFE030241339.1, read on the forward strand.
AGTTCGGTTATGTGTATGTGAACTTTACCTTTCTTTCTCTCCTCTCCCACTTCAATTGTCATTGTTTCATTTTTCTATGTGTGTTGCGACGGTTCTACTCCATGCGACCCTTCATTTATCGTGTTCATTTGGTTGGCCAAATTTCCTGTCATGCAGTCAACTCACCTACTCCCATTTCAGCTCACTCTCGTTCTAACCATGCACTATTAGTCGCCATCAGGATGACATGCCATCATGCCGTTTTGGTCCACACATTCCATTGGGCCAAATTGTCTCCTCGTGCGCTCGGGTGTGTTGCTCAGTTGTGCCATGCCCTTGTCATGTCCTTGTCACCCAAGTTGACATTCGATCATGCAACTTTATGTAGTTTTTGGCCATCTGAAAACACCAATATTCGGTCGATCACCTCCAGGTGTTGTGCCTTCAATTTTTCACCTACCAAGGTGCTTGTTGTGTGCGTTTCATGCACAAACGAGAGGTAGGCTTGCCTTGGTGCCCTGGGGCTTAACGTCCTCCCCGACCATGAGTCATTGCCATCCTTGGAAACCATGGGACTGCCAGTTGACACTTCCTTTCAAAATCCCTCAACTCCTTTTCCCATCTCCAAAGTGCCTCATGTGTCTCCCATCCATTTTCTTCTTCCATGGCATCCTTCCATCTAACAAAATATCCTGCCTTCCTCTTGTTATTAATGCCTGAAGTCTTATAATCTTCTATATCCTTAAGGTCTAACTCTAGGTGATCAACAATCAAGGCCGGGGCTTGTGGTGGCTCCACTATGCTCAAATCATCTGTATCCACCCTACTCTTCAACTAACTGATATGAAATACTGGATGGCAAACTCTTAGGTGGAAAGGCAACTCCAACTTATAGGTGACATCACTAATCCTCTCTACAACTCAAAATGGTTCCTCAAACCTTCTCACTAGTGATATAGACATATCAGTAAGAGGTGGGAACTACTCCTTGGTCATATTGATGAAGACCATATCACCCACACTGAACTTTGTATCGCACCTATCTTTTCCTACCCATTTCTTCATCCCTTTTCATGCTTATGCTAAGTGCAATTAGGCCATCTCTAACATCTACTACCATTGATTCATGAACTTTAGAGCTGAGGGAATCCTCTCGTGGTAGCCTTGTATGACCATGTGTGTGGTAATAGGAATTTTCCCATTAACCAACTCGAATGGATTTTATCCCATAGAAGCACTCTTCTGCAAGTTGTAGCTAAACTGAGCTTACATTCAACAAGTTCGACCTATTCTCTTGATCGAATCTTACATAATGTCTAAGGTATTCCTCCAATAGGGAATTGATATGCTCCACATATCCATTTATCTACGGATGAAAATTGGGACTATCCAACAACTTTTTCCTCACAAGTTTTAACTACGAGGTCCAAAAATTCTTTATGAACCTTGTATCGATGTCTGATACAATACTTAATAGAAGACCCGAATACTTTACCACATTTCAAAATAAATTCCCTATTGTAACCTTGCATTCCCAAAAACCTTCATTGGCATGAATATGGCATACTTGGAGAATTGTTCTACAACAACCAACACCCCATTATACTCTTGCACCATCGAAAAATATGAGATGAAGTCCATCAAGACACTGACCCAAGGTTTGTTTGGAATTGATAAAGGATGCAATAGTCCTACTTGTCCTTTGGTATCAAACTTATCTTGCTGGAATATAATGCAAGTCTAAACATATTCTTCTACATCTTGCCTTATTTTTCCCCAAAAGTATCCTCTCTCTCCAATAATGCTAGTGCTTTTTGTTGTCTAGGATGGCCAACCCAAGGCGAGTCATGACACTCCTTCAAGAGATTTTGAATCCACCTACTTTAGGAGCATAGATGCATGATCCATAGAATAAGAGATCATTTTTCAATAACAAGTTCCTCCTTTTTCCTTCCTTCACCTACTTCATGATGTTCTTCATTATAGTGTCATTCTACAACCCTTCATGAATTCTTCTTTTGCAATTCCTCAACAAATTGAATTTGATTGTCTCTTGGAGTAGGCAAGTCTTCTTCATCAAGTGCTCCCAACAGTTCCTTCTTTCTTAATGCATCTACAACCACATTAAGTTTCCCCGGGCTATAACTAATGATCAAGTCAAACTCAACCAAAAAGTCTTGCCATCACATCCCCTTTTGTGAAAAAATCGGTTGTGTCATAAAGTAACTCATTGCGATGTTATTAGTCTTTAACATAAAAGGCTTTCCCAATAGGTATTGCATGCACACTTGTAGGTAGTGCATCATTGCTATGATTTCCTTCTCATGCACACGATACCTCCTCTCCCGATCTTGTAACTTCTTGCTCTCAAAAGCTATGGGGTGACTTTCATGCATCAAAATTCCTCCAATGGAAAAATCAAATGCATTTTTCTGCACCTCAAATGATCTATCATAGTCTAACAGTTTCAACATGGGGATTGTCACAACATTACTCTTGAGTTCTTCAAATGAAAGCAATGGTCATCTTTGCTTCATCACCCTTTGTTGTCTAAACCTAATAGTGCCCTTGTCTGAAGTCAAAAAGTCAAGGCTCATTTTTAACTCATTAGTATCGTTCTTCTTCTCAAAGAGCACTGGAGACTAGAGCACCATAAGGAGAAGGAGAAGGATGAATAAACCCTGCATCAATCAACTATGCCAAATGACACCTCAACTCATCCAACTTTAGGCCTGCCAACCTAAATGGAGCTTGTGCTAGTGGTGGGGCACCAAGATCAATCTCAATGTGATGATCAATTTCTCATCTTGGTGGGAGTACTTTTGGAAACTCATCTGGCATCCTATCTGCAAATTTCCTTAGAAACTTAGAAAGCTCTGGGGGAATAAGTGTCCCCATCCCATCATCTCTTACTTCCTAGATCACTCCCACATATAACTGAGAATCTAGCCTTCATGTTGTCCTATTCATGTTGAGTGAAAAGACAATTTTCACACCTCGCTTCTTCTTATGTGCATTTGTGCACAAAATCCATGCCTTGCTATCACCCAAGATAATGAGTCAATCCATCCACATTATCAAAACCACTCAATTTCCTCTCAATAAATCCTATCCAGATATCACCTAAAAATCATCCATAGACATCACTATAAAATACAACAATCCCTTCCATCCATCAATCTAAACTGACACATTTGTTGACAATCCTATCACTGTTCTATCCTTTGGATTTTACATTGTTCACCACAGTCCTACTTGCGGCTACCTGCAACCCAAATTGCTTTGCAAAAATTTCCTTCATGAAGTTCTGTAAGGAACCTATTGTCAACAAGTGCTAGTACCACCCTCTTGTTGGTTTCCATGTTTACAAAGCACAACACGTGTCTTCAATTGTCATGTTCCTTCCCCAAGACACCAATTATGATACAAGAATCTTCATGTCCAAGAACCACATAAATCTGACATACCCCTTTACTTGCACATCTCCATTTGGTTGTATGTTGAACTACTCTGATATCACCTGTCATGCTGAGGGATCCACATAGTTACAAGGCACACTTAGCACATCATGACCCCTTCAGTGTGTGCTACTAAAGTGTTTCACAATTTACTAGTGCGTCATAGTGTTAATCAACCCATACTATGCCTCACAATATGTTACTCTTGTTTATATTATATATTAGTTAGTTAGCAAAATCATAACCTCATCAATATAGAATAGATAAGCACATTATCACTATACTTTATTGAACTTCAACTAGTAACATGCATATGAGACTTTATTTCAACATCCACAAATGAGCTATCGACACATGTACACACTTTATGGAACGTCATATCAGTCTTCTTTCTTCCTTTATAATAATGTAAAATTTACAACATGCAACCTGAGTCAATGGCTCGGTTTCTTTGTTACAAAATAAAAAGTTCACAAAGATTTATGATGCCAAAACCTATCCCATCGAACTCGATTCACCACCCTAGGTGTCTCCCTCAATACCCTCTCAATTTCTCTTGGTTGGTTGTCATATTGACTTGCTCAATGATTTGCCTTATTGCATATTTGCCTAAGCTCCCATTGTGTGCTGCTCGTCGGTTTGGCCCTGTGTATGTGAAGTCTGCCTTTGTTTCTCTCCTCTCCCACTTTGACTTTCGTCATTTCGTTTTAATACATGTGTCACGACGGTTATACTCCTTTCACCCTTTCACTTGTTGTGTCTGTTTCTTTGTTTGGCTCACCTGTTGTGCGATTAAATCGCCCACTTCAATGTTGACTTGCCCTCATTCCAGTGATGCACTATTACTCGCCATCATGCCATTTCAATCTACTCATTTCATTTGGTCAACTCATCTCCTTGTGTGCTTGTGTGTGTTGCTTAGTCATGTCACGCCATCACTTAAGTGTTGCACCTTCAGTTTTTCACCTACCAAGGTGCTTGTGGTATGCGTTTGGCACACAAACAAGATGGGGGTGCACCTTGGCACCTTTGGGCTTGACAATAACATTGGAGGATAGAAATTTGTGCTATTATTCATAGATAGCTTTGCCTTGTATAAATCAATGATTCCATTGAAGCCATGGGGTGCCTTTTCATATGATTAAATATAAAATGGCCTTCCTTCACTTTTGACAATTCTAATCTAGTAAATGAGAAGAAGTGCACACGTTTGAAATGGAAAAGTGACCAATAGAGGTCTACATAGTGTCTGCCATGGATATCAAGCATAATAGTCCCTTGTGTAAGTTGAGGACCCTATGCATGCCATGGATAAGCCTTAAGAAAAAATATTGAAACAACATTGACAAGATCGAAAATGGGAAATTTTGTGTTACACCCGCATAGAATCTAAGTGGAAACAAAAGTAAGAATTGAAAGATACTAACTAAATATTGCAAAAGAGAATAGATAAAAAATTTCTCTATATCTCTGTATCAAAAAATGAAGTATAATACAATGATATATAGCCATGAGGACATGTGCCTTGGTTGGGTGTCATAGTGCATGGATAATAAATCTCAAGTATAGGCCTAGTTAACTAGTTAAGTAAACCAATCAACTAGTTAGTTGAACTAGTAGAATCCCAGAGATAAATAGAGAATCAACATGCCATCGTCAGTTAACTATTTCATGGCACGTGATTCCACTCATAGAGTGGATCAAGTACAACTAAGTGTGACTGGAGTACAACTATATCATATCTTATGGTTAGGAATCCAATGCATGGTAATGAAAACAATTCAAGGTGATGGTTCCAAGGTAAGAAAAACATGTGCCTAAGTAGGGAAACTACATAGATATATTTATATACACCAATACCCCCCTTGAAGCTTAGGTAAGGTGAAAAATTAAATAAAGTGGGCATTGACAATATGTAGCCATGTATGATGTTAGGTACCTAATATACAATGCAACTAATAAGAACAAAATAAGAGGAAAGAGGGAAAACCCACTGGGAACAAAAATCCCCATCAAATGATATGGAGGCAACTACTAGGCAATTATTGTTTCCTTTACACCAAGAAGATCTTGCGATAATGCAAATCATTGATCTGTGAATGGCTTGGTGAAGATATTTGCAATTTGTTCAACAGAGGAACAATATTGCAGATCAATGCTACCATTATGGATCAAGCCTCGAATGAAGTGCATGTGAACTTCAATGTGTTTGGTACATTGTCGCTGGATTGGGATTTTGAAAAGCATTAAAGTACTCCCATTGTCACACCAGGTGCCCTTCAAGCGATGAAACTGTACGCGAAACTATGTGAGAAAGTGTTACAAGCAGATAAACTGTGTGGTTGCATTCACTGCACCCCTATACTCTACCTTTGCTAAATATGAAGCAATTGTTGATTGCTTTTTACTCAACCAACAGATTGGCCTTGATCTCAGGCTAAAAAATAGCATGAAGTGGACTTGTGATCTATGTCATCGCCTGACCAATCAGAATCTGTGTACCCAATGATATCTAATTTCATAGCATCTTTTTTCATATTTGATACCATAATCTATGGTCCTCTTAACATATCGAAGCCTATCTCCTTGGCAAATTTCCAAAGGAGCTCCTGCAACTCATGCATGTACCTAGATACTACTCCAATGACATGGGAGATGTCTAGTTGTGAGTGAGCGAGGTACAAAGGGATACCCACCAACTATCAGTAAAGTGTAAAATCTACTAATAGTGTTGTAAATCCATCTTCTAACTTAATTCCAAATAAAAAAGGTGTGGATGTTGGCTTGTAGTTAGTCATCTTGAATTTAGCAAGTAGATCATATTTATACTTTGACTAAGCCAATGTGATTTCTGAATTATATAGACTAATATCAAGACCAAGAAAGTAGTTGAGAATCCCTATGTCATTCATGCAAAACATGTCATGTAGAGTAGACTTAACAACAACAATTGTTGAGAGTGAAATATTTGTGACAAGTAAGTCACCTACTTACAATACTATCAACAATAATGAATCAGATTGTCTCAACATATAAACATTTGGCTCAGACTTACAATGATGGAAACCTTGGGAGAGAAGGTAGGAGTCCATCTTCATGTACGATGCATGAGGTGTCTGTTTGAGGCCATATGAGTCCTGAACATATCCTTTCAACTACTCCATACAAATCTCTTCATTAAGATCACCATTAAGAAATGTGTTCTTCACATCCATGAGGTGAAACTCCCACTTCTTTGCTATTGCAATTGCAAGAGCCATCCTAATGGAGTCCATTTTTACCACCAATGCAAATGTCTCATCACAATCAATCCCATGTACATGCGAAAAACCTTTAGCTACTAGCCTGGATTTATACTTGTTGGTCATTCCATTTACTGCTCTTTTGGTTCCATAGATCAATTTACAACAGACATGCTTTCGACTTGTTGGAAGTGGAACCAAATCCCATGTGTGGTTCTAAATGAGAAAATTGTATTCCTCATCCATTGTTGCTTCTCAGTTGGGATTGTCTTCAACCTCTTCATAAGATTGAGGATCTTAAGCTAATACCACATACTAGTGCATGGGAATGCATGGTTGCATAGTTGTAATGACATGTAGAGCTTCTTCCACTTGAGATCTAGTGGCAAGATCATCTAAGAGATCACTCATGAGGTGCCACTTCTATGTTGAAGGCGGTGGGGAATTTGAATCTTCTATGACTTGCTCATTTGGTTTAGAATTATGATATGAAGTGCATGAAGAATCATCATCTTGAAGATCGACATTTGGAAGTGGTGGAAATTGTGCAACATGTTCCTCTGAAGTTGCATGTAGAGGATTTTCTTCAAACTTTACCCTCCTCTCAATAAATAGTTTTTATGTGGAAATATCTAGAAACATGTACCCTTTGAATCCATCTAAATATCCAATGAACATGCATTCCTTGCGTTGTGTCTCTAAAGCCTTCCACTTATCCAATGGAATTTGAGCCCATGCTTGCGATCCAAACATAAGAAAGTGGATGGCTACTTCTTCTTACTGCACCAAGCCTCATAAGGAGTTGTCTGCTTTCATGGATTTTTGTGGTACTCAATTCTGAATGTAAGTGGCACAGTTGATTGCTTTAACCCATAACTTCAAAGGCAATGACCTTGAATGCAACATGCAGTTGGCCATTTCTTTTAGTGTTATGTTCTTCTTTTCTGCCACACCATTTTGCTATGGAGCATACGATATTGTGTATTGTAACTAACTACCTGCATCTGAGCGAAGCCTTTCCTTGTCTTTGTTCACATATTTCCCCCCATTATTTGTGCATAATATTTTGATGCCTTTTCCTGCCTTTTTTTATGCATGTGCTTCAAAGTCCTTGAAACATGCAAAGACCTCTGAATTGGTTTAATAATATAGATCCAAGTATAGCTTGACCAATCATCTATAAATGTAAGAACATACCTCACCTTACTCATAGTTTGTTTTTGAAAAGGTCCAGTGATATTGTTGTGCACAAGCTCGAGGATTGAAGATGCCATTGGTAAATTTCCTTTTTGAAACTTTTCCTTTGGATGTTTGCCCATAATGCAGCCACATCAAACTCCTTCAAAAAATTGATGTTTGGGAAGCCCTTTAACCATTCCTTCTCTACTGATCTGTTGGAGGTATATGTAATTCAAATGCCCAAATATTTTGTGCCATAATGCAGTCTCTTAGTTTGCATGCGTTTGTAACATAACCAAAGACGATTAGAAGCAAAATTTGAAAAATAATATAACCTTGTAGAATAATATACTTTACCTACAACAACTAAAGAGCTTCTTGTCATATCAGAGATGGAAACAGTCTCAAGTGTAAATTCCACTTGCTTTCCTTTGTCGAAACATGTTATCTGGAAGATTGATAATAACTTTATGGATAGCTACGAGACATGTAATACGTCTTGAAAATAATGATTTTCAATATCTACTCTTCCTTTTCCATGTACTTGGATAAGGTTATTATCTCCCATTAATATGGGAGGACTAGAACATGTTTCCATGGTTGAAAAGGAATCTCATGAGGAAGTCATATGGTGTGATGCCCCACTATCAATAACCCAAGAATTAAAAGAAGATGAAATTTCTACAAGCACATGAGATTTACCTCAATCATTTTCTCCAAGATTGGCACCATCGAGAATGCAATCTCCAAGATTGTGTTCTTGGAATGTTTGTGCCATGATGTCAATCTACTTCTTCATGCGTGCAAATTTGAGATGAAAGGCTCTATCAAAGTAAGTGAAATTATTCTTTTCCTTCTTTGATCTCCCATTTTTAGAGTTGGAAGACTCGTCATTGGATCTATAATTTGGTCCTTTTATATTATCATGCTCCTTTCCTTTCTACTTCTATTTTATCTTGTTGCTTCTATGAATAGCAAGTCCATGCACATTGTAACTTTTGTGGGTTTCAATTTTGATAAGTTTGTCCTATTATTGCATGAGAGACTCAATGAACAAGTCCATCGATGACATCTTTTAGGATGCACCCATCATTAATATTGAAGCGTGGAATGAAGAAATAAAAGCTAAGTATTCAGGTCCAAGCTTGGAGAGAATCAAGAGAATAAGTTGTTCCTCTTTCTTTCCAATACCGCATGCTTTTAACTTCGTGAAGAAGACTTGTAGGGCTTCAAAACTTCTTGGACTCGAAGACATGAGCTCATTCTGTAGCTCATGTCTACGCATCATGTCATGCTTACTAAAGAGACACTCAAGGGTTGTCCAAACTTCGTTGGGAGTGGTGGTAGACTCTACGTGAAAGAGTAGATCTAGAGAAATGGATAAGTAGAGAAGCCCATACCATTCATCCATTCTATTGAAGTATTTTGTCTTCTCACGAATTGCAATAAGCTTGGCTTCTTTTCCCATACTGATTATAAAGAGCCCCTTAATTCTAAGACGAAGAAGGATTTTTAGATTCCATTCTTGCCAGTTTAATGGCATGAGAATCACTTGTTGAGACTGTGGAGAATAATCCATCTTATTTAGTCTTCTATCTTCAATACCTACAAATATGGTTATACTTTTCTTCACTACCAACCATGCTCTAATACCATGTGAATTTTTGTGTTACAACTACAGAGAATCTAGGTGGAAACAAAGTAAGAAGTACAAACTAATAACAAAAGATTGCAAAAGAGATTAGAATACAATTTTTCTCTATATCTCTAGATAAAAAATGAAGTATAATACAATGATATAGAGCATCCATGAGGACATGTACCTTAGTTGGGTGTCATAGGGCATGGATAGTAACAAGTGAAAACTAATAACAAAAGATTGCAAAAGAGATTAGAATACAATATTTCTCTATATCTCTATATCAAAAAATGAAGTACAATACAATGATATATAGCATCCATGAGGACATGTACCTTAGTTGGGTGTCATAGTGCATGGATAACATCTCTCAAGTATAGGCTTAGTTAACTAGTCAATTGAACTAATAGAATCCCAACGATAACTAAAGAATCAACATGCAATCACCAGTTAACTATTTTATGGCTCATACATGACTCCACTCGTAGTGTGACTTAAGAACAATTACGTGTGATTGGAGTACAATTGTCTCTTAACTTATGGTGAGCAATCAAATGGATGGTGATGGTTCCAAAATAAGAGAAACATGTTAAAATGTGACTAAATAGGAAAAATACATAGATATGTTTATATACACCAATAAAAAACACCACCCCACCTGGAACCTAAAATTTTCTTGAATCCAAGATGCCTACGAGCTTGAAGAAAACATTGGATTACCGTCTTTGCACATAAAATTTCACATTAAGGAGCCGCTTTTCCACTATTCAAAGCTCAAATGTAGCACAACCATTTTTCTCAAATAACTCCTGACCAAATCCAACAATGCTAAAGGAGATTGCATCGAGTCTACCAGTTTTCATCTCTAGATCCCATCTGATAAGGCACACAAATCAGCTGAACTTGGAAATAATGGAGAAAGCAGTCGTTTGGCTGTTTTGATTGTGTATTTATTTAGGACTTAGATCCTATTTCTTAGGAGTTTGTTTAGATCTCCCTAACAAAATGTAATCATATAAATTTGTGTATTGATGATTGATTTGATTAATGAGAATGTGACAATGTTGTTTGGAAGCCTCCAAGTGTATCTTGTCTCAGCTGTGAGCGTGCCTGATTCATTCCCAATTTTTTTTGTCTTCCAATTTTATTTTATTAGAGGTTTGAGTTGCTTGTTCCGTTGACCTTGTGAGTGATCGTTTGTTATGTCGAGCTGTCTGTTGTGAGTTCTACACAGTGTTATATATTAACTATTCACTGAGAGCGTGGAAAGTCCTATCCGCTGTTAGAGTTGTGGATCTCCAACGCTGTTGGTCAGTAGAGTTCTTGATTGGCTGTGTGATCGTAGCTTGAGGAGGAATACAGATGTATGAAGTTGTTGAGTTTTGACTGTCAAAACTGCTTTGATTTGTTGTACATTTTTGTGAGATTTCTTTACTGGTGATTTTTGGATATCATAATTATGTCCAAGGAGCAACGTGGAGTGGATACAGGTTGCAAGCAACATGTTAAAGATCATCTACGTTGGAAAGGCCTGCAACTATGGAAAGCTGTTGACATTGGAAGAATCCACACCTGTGGAAAACCATACAAACCGACGTGTAGGAGAAGTGGAAAGTGACATGTAGGAGACGTGGAAAGCCAACAAAATGACGTTGAAAAAAAAAGGCCAACAAACCTGTGTTGAAGGCAACTGCGCTTTTTTTTTTTAAACTACAAATGCGACTATCACACTCCACATTAAGAGAAAGTGTAATGGATGAACACACTATGTACAAAGGAAAAGTGTGATGGTAAAGGTAAACTTATAAATTTTTCCACTTTCACACTGCAGCGCAGAACTCCAGTGTCCAAGGTGCGATGGGTGTCATTTTTTCATTAAATCTATGCATATAAATTGTTGGTGGGTTATGAAAATGTTGTTCTTTGGATTTTTTTTTGGATCAACATATTTATTTACACTATACAATTGAAGAATTTAGTGTCAAGATGACTAATCCACTTGTAGAGACCTATTGAATGAGGGAAATAAGTTAGATGGCTCAAATTATGTTAATTGGAAATTTAAGCTACAAACTCTAATGGAAGGTTATGGTGCACAGACAATCACAAATGGAGATGAAGCAAAGCTAAGTGTGGTTGGAGGTGTGACAACAACATCAATCCAAGATTGGGAGAAGCAAGAGAATAAAACAAAGGTACTATTAAGGATGTTTGTGAAAGATAATGTAATTCCTCACATTTGTGATTGCAGGACTTCCAATGAAACTTGCACTACACTTAAGGATTTGAATGAGACTAAAAATACAAACTGTTAGTAATTTCATTTCAAGATTTAAAGAGTTGAAAGATAAGTTGGTAGACATAGTAGAATCAATATTTAGTACTGATATGTTTATTTTGGGTAGCATCAGATGTTCTCTAGCCATGAAAATTGGTGGAGAGCTAAAGCACATGAGATCTCCAAGACCCATAAATGGTTTGGGCAGATGCTAACCAGTTTGGGAGATATTAAAATAATTAATATTTTTAATGGAGTTCCTAAGTATAAACTTAGGAAAAATAAAATATTAAAGGGTATTAATATAAAACTGTATTAGAAGGGTCCAAAAGTCATGGATCAAGACAAATCTAATCTTAGTCATTTATTAGAGATTTAATCTCGGTTGTTGACGGACCAATGCGAAAAGTATAAGAGGCTTCAGGGTTAGTTGGAGAACACACCAAGTTGATCAAGAATTCGATTTTCTGGGTCAAGGTTTGCTGAGGAAATTGAGTGAGTGATATGAGTTGTAGCTGAGGGGCAGTGAATACATAGTAGATAGGCAGAGTTAGTACGAGGAGGATCAACACAGAGCCATGAGAGTTTGATGCGGAGCCAGCTAGAGGCTATGAAGAGGCAGCCAAGAGTTGCGCAGAGCTAGAGAGGCCGGCATGTGAGACTTGTTTTCTTTCAGTTGATGATCTGTAGATGTTGATACTGTACTTGTGTTTATTTTTCAGTATTTACATGGTAAATAACTTGTTAAGTAATTAAACGAGTAGGAAGAAATAAACCAGATAGTATAGGAATAATTTCTAACGGGTTAGAATTAGAAATTCTAACATGGTATCAGAGTGTGGTTGCAGATCACAAGATAACTGAAGGCATCAGTTGAGCAGAGTAGTAGCAATAGAAACAATTGTCCCGAGCGACAGAAGTTGTTCCTAGTAGAAAGCAGCAAGGAAGGGGTGACGCAGAGGGCCTACGTCATCAGTTCGATCTAGGAGGAGGATTAACGTAGAGGCAGAGAGGAGTAGACCTGACCTACGCAATGCCTGATCATCTTTCTCAGTCATGAAGGATTGATGCTGTGGCTAGGAGGTGCAAATTTTTTTGTACCAGGATTGCACAGAGCCTAGAGGCTCATTCCTTCAAGTTGTTGGGGTATAGGAGGTTGCGGATAATTTGCGGAGTGAAGCTGGTGGGGTACTATGGTCAGAACAATACCTAACAAGGCAAGACCAAGGAGGAGGGATTTCCAGAAGGGAAATCAAGACTTAGAGGAAGTCGAACCAAGGAATTCTAGGAGGGAAGTGAGGAGACTCAGAGGAGTTGGAAGAAGAGCAACATAATGGCCGTGAATGGACTGAGAGATCAGGATAGGTTGGATGAAGCATCCAACTTTGTGGTGTGAAAGGCCAGGATCTTGTCCATTCTAGACAGATATCACATCAAGTACTTCGCCTTGAAGACAATAGTGATCCCTGTTGACCCAACTAAAAATGAGAAGTATGAGGAGGCAATGGCTAGGGTGAAGTGCATCATACTTGGTGAGGTCAAGGATCATGTGGTGCTGCATATTGCTAAGAAGGACATGACAAATGAGATGTGGGATGCCCTGAAGAAATTGTACCATCATACTTTCGTGTAGAGGAAGATGTTACTTGAAAATCAACTACGGTCATACCAGATGTAGAAGGGAGAGAAGATAGATGTCTTCCTCAGTGGATTGAAGGAGATTCGTGACCATATAACTTCCATAAGGGCCACACCAGATTAGGAAATGATGGTGAGGATCACATTAAATTTAGTCTTATAGGATTGGGAGGTATTTGTCCAGAGCATACTGGGCAGGTCGAGCCTTCCAGATTGGGAGGAACTGTGGGTGGCTCTTCTTTAAGAAGAGATCAAACGGGAGATGAAGGCGGGGAGTAGCAGAAAAGGGGTCAGAATCAAGAAGGAGGAAGAAGAAGATGTGGTTACTGTATTTGCGGGAAAGCAAGAGAAGAGAAAGAAGAAGGACCTCTCCAAGTTCAAGTGCTTCCATTGAGGGGAACTGGGTCACTATGCGAACCAGTGTCTGAAGAAGAAGAGTAAGGGAGAGGCTTCTAACTCGAAGGCAACTCTAGCAAAGGTGGAGAAAGAAGTCGAGGAGGATGACAACTGTGCCATGAGTGCTCATGCGCCACTTGAGAGGAAGTGGGGAGACATCGAGCTATAATCAGATGGGCTACAGGCGATGAGGGACAGGATCCTTGAGGTACCTAACCTCTTGGATTATACATTGCTATGGGAGCACCAAAGAGGAGTAGCAGGACTGATAGATTTCAGTAGAGACAAATGTATATGGAGCAGTAGAGAGTGTTATAGTGCAAAAGAACTGGGACAACGCAGAAGCTAGTAAGATGCAATAGTGTGAGAAGCACGGGAGTGTTGCACAAGTGCAGGATGGCACAGAGAGGTGTGCAAATGATGCGAGATGCATGGAGTTCTTGCACCAATGTAGAGGTGAGTAGAGTGTTAGGTTGTGTTATATTCTTTCCACGACTGGCCCACATAGTTAATTTGGGGGTTAGAGGGGGGGAAGGAGCCCCCCCTTCGTTACACCGATTGTGTAGCAGGGAGGGTCACAGGGGGTTTGAGAGGTGCGGGTAACCCCACTCTATGGTGTCACTGCCCCGAAAATCTTGGTTTTGCAACCTATCTTAGGTTGGGCAGCTATGGTTTTGTGCATGATTTTTGCACACGTTTTTTGGACGCGATGGTTTTCGGTCCATGGTATTGCATGTTTCGACATGTATAAATATGTATTATAAAATTGAAAGGAACATAATGAAAAATAAAGTTGGTAGTCTCAGTTTTGGGACCTAGGGGAAAATATCTATGTATATGTGTTTTTCTCTTGCATTATTTATTTTCTGTGTTTTAGAATTCATATGTAGGTAATTTTTGTACGGGGTTAAAACCCACATTTGGTATCAGAGCTGTTTTGGCTTCAAGGGTATGCCTTTCTTGCTGAGGGGTTTCGCTCAAGCCTGTGGTAGACCCTGTTCAGTGGTAGATCTACGAGATCAATTTTGGTTGTGAAAAGAGATGGCAAGTAGTGGAAAGATAGAGATCAAGAAATTTAATGGTCAGATTTTTGATTTGTGGAAACTCAAGATGGATGGTGGATAAAGATCAATTGATCACGGTAGATCCAGGTACTAAACCAACAGGAGTGTCCGATGAAGAATGGAAGAAGTTGGATCAGAAGGCAAAGAACATAATACAATTGTGTGTACTAGATTTAGTATTCCTGAATGTATCAAGGGGAGTTACAGCGAAGGCTTTGTGGGACAAGTTAGGGACTTTGTACCAATCTAAGTCTCTGGTGAATAAATTGTTCCTGTGGAAAAAGCTGTATAAACTGAGGATGAAAGATGGAGACTTGGTGACAGAGCATCTGAATGCGTTTAATACTGTGGTAAGTCAGTTATCATCTATTGATATCAAAATTTCAGATGAAGATAAGTGCATTAGTTTGTTGTGTTCTCTACCAGATTCATGGATATTCTAGTCTTTGCAATAGGTAGCAATGCAACTACCTTGAAGTTTGATGAAATAGTCTCATCCTTTTCAATGAAGGAGATGATATGGAAAAATATGGAGAGCCAGAATGGTGATGCCTTGTCTGTATGAGGACAATCCCAGAACAGAAACAAAATTAAGTCATCGAGTGGGAGATATAAATCTAGAGGGAGATCTAAATATAGAGGGAGATCTAAATCTCAAGGAAAACCTGTAAAGGTGGTGTGTTGGAAATGCATAAGGAAGGGCATTACAAAAGGGACTGTAAATCTAAAGCTTTTGACAAGGAAAGGAATTTGATGATGCTCCTTTTGTAGAGGCGAAAACCACCTCAGATGAAGGTGGGGATGTGTACTTGGCTTCTTCAAGTACACATGTAGATCATGAGCCATGGTTAATTGACTCAGGTGCATCCTTTCACTTCACTCCCGATAGAGAGTGGTTTTGCGAGTATGACAAATACGATGGTGGTAATGTCTTCTTAGGGGATGATAGGAAGGCTAGAATCATTGGTCGTGGAAAAGTAAAGTTAAAGTTGCAAGGTGGAAGGGTTAGAACACTTTCGGGTACCCTACATATTCCTGCATTGGCCAGAAATCTGAGTTCTATAAGCAAGTTGGATGATGTAGGTGTAAAAAAAGTGTTCGAGAAGGATACTTGCAAGATGGTTCGAGGAGCACTGGTATTGATGCGGGGAGATTGGATTGGAACTCTGTACAAACTGCAAGGTAGCACGATTGTTGATGGGTGCAACAGTTCTGTGGTTCCTGAAAGTGGAGCAGAAAATCTAATGGTCTCTGGAGAGAAGACCATGTTGTGGCATTAAAGGCTTGGACATATTGGAGAGAAGGGCCTT
>APFE030241339.1:41893-71409 GCA_000404065.3 Pinus taeda
TGGGTATGTGTTTAACCTATCTGGAGGTGTAGTCAGTTGGATGAGTAAGAAACAATCTGTAGTGGCACTATCAACTACAGAGGCAGAATACATGGAAACCACTCATGCAAGCAAGGAAGCAGCTTGGTTATAGAGATTTTGTTCAAGTATGGGGTTAGTACAGGGAGCTATAACGATAGGTTGTGATAGCCAAAGTGCAATTTTCTTGGCAAAGAACCCTGCATATCATTCAAAGACAAAGCACATTGATGTTCAGTATCACTTTGCGAGGGATATGATAGAAGACAAAAAGGTGTTGCTAGTAAAGGTGGACACTTTGAAGAATACTATAGATGCATTGACAAAATCTGTGAGATCTGAGAAGTTCTCTTGGTGTAGAGAAAAAATGGGCATTGCAGGGATGGATAAATGACTAAACTCTCTTGTGGCCCACTATGGAAAGAAAACAAAAAATGGGAGAATGTTGGGTTGTGTTATATTCTTTCCATGATTAGCCCGTGTAGTTAACCAGGGGTTAGAGGGGGGTAGAGCCCCCCCTTCGTTGCGCCGATTGTGCAGTGGGGGGGTCATAGGGGCTTTGAGGGGTGTAGCTAACCCCACTTTATGGGGTCTGGGGCAGCGCCCCGGAAAATTTTGGTTTTGGAACCTATGTTAAGTTAGGCGGAACCACCTATGGTTTTGTGCATGATTTTCGCACATGTTTTTTGGACACGATGGTTTTCGGTCCATGGTTTTGGACGCGATGGTTTTCAGTCCATGGTATTGGATGCTTCAAAATTTATAAATATGTATTATAACATTGAAAGGAACATAATGAAAAATCAAGCTGGTAGTCCTGATTTTGAGATCCAGGGGAAAATCTCTGTGTATATGTGTTTTATGTGTTTTTCTCTCGCATCGTTTATTTTCTGTGTTTTAGAATTCGTATGCAGGTAATTTTTGTACGGGGTTAAAACCTACATAGAGGGAGCACTAGTTAGCAGCAGAGGGAGCTTCAACATCGGGAGTGTCTCTAGCCTGACAGGGATGTCAGAGTTGGGTGGATTAATTACTTCCTTCTTAGTAACTGGATTGCAGTGCAGTAGTTAGTAGTGGCGGTGGCAGTGCTATAGGCAGCACGATGTAGCATGAGGAGAAGGGGATGCAATGCTAGGTATATGGACCAGCAACAACATAGATGTAGAGGGAGCTGTTGTACGAATGTAGTAGTGACAGTGGCAGGGCCATGGATAGTAGTACAGGATGCAACAATGCAATGGATGTTGGGCAGAGAGGCCTAGCATTAGCACAGGGACCGATGCTGGATGATCAAGGTAATACTCAGTGAGGATTATTACTAGATCATAGTCCTCGCTAAGAGGGAGTGCTGATTTGGGGTAGCATGGGATGTGCTCTAGCCATGAAAATTGGTGGAGAGGCTAAAGCACATGAGATATCCAAGATAGAAATGGTTTGGGTAGATGCTAACTAGTTTGGAAGATATTAAAATAATTAATATTTTTAATGGAGTTCCTATGTCTAAACTTAGGAAAAATAAAATATTAAAGGGCATTAATATAAAACTGTGTTAGAAGGGTCCAAAAGTCATGGATCAAGCCAAACATAATCTTATTCATTGATTAGAGATTTAATCTTCCCTGTTGATGGACCAACGAGAAAAGTATAAGAGGAGGCTTGAGGGTCAGTTGGAGAACACAGTAAGTTGATCAAGAATTCGATTTTCTGGGCTAGGGTTGGCTGAGGAAATTAAGTGAGTGATCTGAGTTGCAGCTAAGGAGCATTGAATACATAGTAGAGAGGCAGAGCTAGTACGAGGAGGATCAATGTAGAGCCAGGATAGGTTGACGTGGAGCCATCTAGAGGCCACGTAGAGGCAGTAAGGAGCTGCACAGAGCCAGAGAGGCTAGCATGTGAGACACAAAGGGTCTAAGGGCTAATGCAGAGGCTCCAGAAGCTGAGGCAGAAGCCAGAGAGGCTGATGCAAGGCCTAGAGGCAGCGATGGAGGATTTTGTGAGACAGACTGGTAGCAGGAGAGCCGGATAGGGTGATGCAGAGAAACAAAAGCTGTATTGTTTCTATGGGATCATTCATCCAGTGATTTAGCCAGAATATATGTCTCCGACTGAGAGGTACTACTGCCGAGGGCATTCTCTATTGGGTGAGCCATTTCTGGCACCTAGGTTGTATTCTGAAACCGCATAATAATAAAACACTCTGAATAGCTGCACCTATTTTCTTGCATTGGGTATTTCCAAGGACATTGGTCTAAAAATAATGGTGTCACTTGTCTGCTTGTTTTCTTTCACTGATGATCTATAGATGATACTGTAATTGTGTTTATTTTCAGTATTTACATGGTAAATAACTTGTTAAGTAATTAAACAAGTAGGAAGAAATAAACTAGATAGTACAGGAAGAATTTCTAACGAGTTAGACTTAGAAATTCCGACATGATATTGTTACAATCACTTTAAATGGAATGAAAAAGGACTATCAGATGTTCATTACATGTCTTGCAACAAGGGAGAAATCTCCCACTTTTGATGAATTCACAGGTATACTAATGCAAGAAGAAATGAGACACAAGAATTTGAAGCCTTAGAATCTAGACTTATCACTTTTGGCGAAGAATAAATTTTTCAAAGGAAAACATGGTGAAGGAAGTAAAGGTGGAAGTCCGTCTAAGAGAAGACCATATCCAAAGCCAAATAAAGGTATGTCACTTGCTAGAAATGATTCTAGAATGAAATGTTTTTACTGTGGTAAAATTGGGCATCTTGCCAAAGATTGTTATAAGAAGAAAAATGATGAAGCGAGGCATAAACACAGAAGAATACCTGAATTCTGATTCAAAGGATCTTAAGTTGTTTGTGTCTAATACTGCATTATCTTCTAAAACCAATGATGTCAATGCATGGTTTGTGGATTCTGAAGCCTCAATCCACACGACATACAACAAGTGCTAGTATGAGAATTTCAAGGAAACAAGCAATGATGCCAACATGTATCTTGGAGATGATCATTCACATCATATCAAGGGATATGGAGGAATTCCAATAAAATTACCAAATGGAAATGTCATGCACATTCATAATGTTATGTATGTGCCTGGGATCAAGAAAAATATGATCTCTGTGTCACGAATCAAAATTTGAAGGTTGAATTTTTCGAAACACACTGCATAGTAAAGGATTTACTGGATCAATGCAAACCTGTTGCTTCAGGAGTTAGAGTTGGAGATATTTATAAGATTGATGTCACCAACAAGACTAATCAAGCACTGAATTCTACAATTATGTCAATAAATTTTTTTTGGCACCAGAGGTATGATCATATAAATTATCCTTCTAAACCTCCAAAGAGCCTTAAATCTTGTAGGGGAAAACTTCTAGATTATAGGAAAGGAATTTAACATGATAAAAAATCTCAATGAAAAGAAAGGTAGAATTCATAGACTCGATGTAGAAATCCCCCTCTTTGTGCAATTTATGAATAACTTCGAACTTATAGGTTTGAGCACACACAATGGCTTATACACCTGGAACAATAAATGAGGAGGCACATATCAAATAGATTCAAGACTCATTGATTCTTCATAGTAGAAAGGAACTAATTTTGAGGCTTCTATTCTCCCTTGCCACGGTTCAAATTATTTTTCCATAGAACTCTCTATGGACGAGATTGGTAGTCCTAGGAACATGCTCCTTCAATTCGAGGCTTTTTGGTTATGGCATCCTAATTTTCTCTCTAATGTGGAAAACTGGTGGAAAAAATTAGATTTTTTTCATGGAACCCTTATGTATCACTTTGAGTAGCAATCAAAATATCTCAAAATGATAATCAAGAATTGAAATATTAAATATTTTGGTAACATCCAAAAAGAAACCTAAAGCTAGAAAAAGAGATGACCACCATCCAACAATCAATAATATCAAATGAAAAATATAAGGAATGGGAACATCAAGAAGCAGTTACTTACCTCCAGCTAGAGGAAATATTGAAGCAAAAGGAAATCCTCTAGAGACAAAAATCCCAAGTACAATGGCCTAAGGAGGGAGAAAAAAATACTAGATTATTCCATAAATCCATGATCAACCACTACAAAAGTAATAGAATATCAAGCATCAAAACACATAATCACCAAAAAGTGGAAGTCCATGATGCAATAGCCCAAGAACACATGAATCATTTTCAATCCACACTCAAGAAAATTGTTCTAAATAGAAGGCCTGGTATCAGGAAACTAACATAACACATTCCGAAAATTTGTAATAAGGGAACAAAATGATCTCCTTTTTAAGGAAACCACCATGAAGGAAGTGGAAACAACTATTATGGAAATGACTAAATGCAAGTTCCTAAGTCCCAATGGCTTTACCACTGATTTCTACCCGAATTGCTGGAAAATTCTTGAGTATGATGTTTAGCATGTAGTGAAGACTATTGATGCTCCTCCTCTATGTAAACATCTCTTGATAGTACATTTATATCTCTTATTCCTAAAAAAATCTTGTGTTAATTTTCCTTCATATTTTAGGCCTATTTCCCTATGTATTATTATCTATAAAATCATTTCCAAAGTTATCACAAAATAACTAAAACCCACTCTCCCCTCACTTATCTCTCCTAAGGAAATTGGTTTTTTAGAAGGATAAAAATTATGGAGAGTATAATACTATCCCATGAACATATTCACTCAATTCAAATACATCTGTATGTATGCTCATAAAACTTTGTATGTCAAAAGCATTGGACAAATTTATCTAGAAATTTATTTTTCACGTGCTCACTACTTTTGGGTTTGCAAAAAGATGGATTCATTTGGTTCTTTCCCTGATTTCCAAAATTTCCTTCCCCATCCTAGTTAATGGATCTCTCTCTCCCACTTTTGTCCCATAAAGGATTATTAGGTAGGGAGACACCATATCTCTCTCTCCCACTTTTGTCCCATCAAGGATTATTAGGTAGGTTTGTATCATGTATCATTGTCCTAGTCATTATGTAATAGATCCTTGGACTTTATATGCCAAGAAAAAATAATAATTTTATGCAATTTGGTCATATAACCCTCCTCCACCAAGTCGATCCGCCCTCCAGTAAAGTCTACCTCATTGAAGGAATTTGACCTTAGAGAATAACTATAAATAAGTAATTACTCGACCTCATTTGATCATCCATTCAAGCAAAATCGATCTGTAGTTGTAGGTGGGAGAAACAAGAGAGAAATACCTAGAAAGGAAGGAGAAAACCCTAGCGAAGAAAGAGTATACATTTTTCAAACAAAGGGAAGCCTAAATTATCTCTTTTATGTCACGCATACAATTTTATGGGTTTATTCTAGAGGGTCAAAATTGCAGGTTTGCATTAGGGGCGAATTTCTGAAGTTGGAAGGATGAAAATCTGAGTTATTGCAGGGTTGAAGCAATTTGACTAGAGTTGACTATTGAAGTTTGTTTAATCATCTTGGGAGGCTAACTTGGTGGATTGGAGGAGGTATTTTTGTCTAGTCTAAGGTCTTGGTTATCTCATTTGATTTGGTTCTAAGGAAGAGAAGAAAAATTTTGGGTTTTCCCCTAGAAGAGGGGTTTCAGCCCTAGCTAAGAGCCTATATCCCGTGTCTTTGTTGTGTTGATCTTCAAGTTTTGTTTTTTAATAGTTGTTTGATGACAAGAAGATAAAACAAGGCATAAAAGAAGCTAATAAATATCACTAGGTAATCACAAGTAATTATCAAGTTAAAGGAACTCTTTCTGCCTTTCTGATTTTATAATATGGTATTAGAGCTCTTAGTGTCAGTCTTTGCAGCCTTCTTCCATTGATCAAACATGCTCTTACACAAGTGATTTTAAGGTGTCAAGGTCAAATTTTATCATTTCAGTGAGTCTTCAAGTAAACTTTGTCACTAGGCATTAGGTCTGGGGTTGGATTTTACCCTTGTTAAAATTGTCCAAATGATGTTCCATGTCCCCATTCCGCTGAGTCTACCATCATTCATATGGTTTTCATCATCATGTCAAGCTCCATTGGGTCATTTCACACCTTGTTCATGTTTCAGTTGTGCCTAGGCAAGGTTCATTTCCCTCTCCTAGGGTTTTGAAACTAATTTCTCTTGGATGGTCAAATCATGGGAAAAAATTGTATCCTAATGTTCATACACCTTACCCTATCCATAAAATACCTTATCAGACACTTCCCATTACTGAGATCCCCCAAATTCCTCATTTTCATACAAACCCTAGTTCCTTGCTACAACCTGGCAATTTTCTATGGTTGGGCCTGTGTTTTGCCTTTTTGGACCCCTTCCCCTCACTCAATTTCTGAGATTCCACTTTCCCCTACTTCCTAACATCCCTCCATACTTCCCAAAATTTCCACAATACTTTAGAAGCTCCCTATCCCCTTCATTTCGCTTCATTTCGGCAAATCCCTTGTCCCACACATCGAGATATGTATCACTCAAATGAGTTTTCTGAGCAATCGAAGATGAATTTTGGAAAACTGAGAGAGGTTTTTGTAGAAAACAGAAAAACAAAGAAAACCCGCCTTCACTTTTTACACAGGTGTCATGGCTCTGAAGAAATGTCAAGAATACAATTGCCTTGGGGGAAATGATGCACCTCTGGAGCAACCTCGGAAAAATCAAGTTTTATCCTAGCTCGGTTGGCCAAATGACTTGTCTGATGATCCAAATGATAATTAGAGACAAGTAGATTTGCAATGAGCTATCATGAGTTCAATTTGGAGTTAAGGAAGGCATTCAAAAGTTGACTGTAACATCACTTTGCCTTTAGGCAGCCTCATTTGGCACAGTTCGACCAGTCTTGGGAGATTTGATTTTTGATAGAGCAAATGAGCTCCAAATCAACAAATTCTAGTTCGGTTGGAAATTAGACACAAATCGATTTCCAATGAGCTATCTTGAGCTCAATTTGGGGTTGATAAAGATATTCAAAAGTTTCCTGCAACAGCACTCTGCCTTGAGGCAGCCTCATTTGGCATAGTTTGACCAGTCTTGGGATATTTGATTTTTTATAGGGAAAAGGAACTCCAAATAAAATAATTCTGGTGGGGTTGGAAAGTAGACAGGATAGGCTTTCCAACGCGCTATCCTAAGCTCAATTTGGACATCGGGAAGGCCTCCAAAAGTCACCTGGAAAAGAGCGCGATGCACAGGAGGAGGAGCGCGACGGTTTTATAAATATCTTCACTCCATATGGTCAGTTATACAAGTGGCAAAGGAAGACAAAGGGTTACCCAAGCCATTTGTAATGTTTGTGGTGCTACACCTGTAGCTGATGGTTGGCTCTCCACCTTCATTTGGTGACCCTTGGTCGTTCTATCTCTTCATAGCACATTCTATATATTGTATGCAAACCATTTGCAAAGCAAGTTGGTTGGTTGGCTTGTAACTTCTGGGAGATTGTGGGAAAGAAACTTTGTTTCTACATTGTATATTTTTACAGAGAACTAATGAAAGGAAGCAGCTCTAATTCATGAGATTCGTGTGGTTGTGAGTGTAGAAAATGTGCTTCTTATGTTTCATATGTATCTTGTTATGTTTCATAGTTCATCTCATATTAATTTCTGGTGAAATTTTTCGAGTGAGATCAGGTAGAATTCAATTCTATTGCTCTACCTATGGGAAAATTTCATGTGCAGTGTTTCATTCTTCTATTGAAAAGGATTCATGTTGTCCATGCCCTTTTCACCTTCTTAATCAATCTCTCCGTTTCTTTGTTATGTTCCATAGTTTCATTTTGTATCCATTTTTGGTGAAATTTTTCGAGTGGGATCAGGTAGAATTCAATTCTATTGCTCTACCTGTGGGAAAATTTCATGTACAGTGTTCATTCTTCTATGGAAAATGATTCATGTTGCCCATGCCCTTTTTACCTTCTTAATCAATCTTTCCATGCCGCCATATTTTAAAACTAAATTGCTATGCTTTCAGCCTACCTTGCCTCACGAAATAATCTGTGCCTTCATGTTAAGTTCTCTATTCATTGAGGTCCAGTGGTCCCATAACATCCCAGAAACACATTCATTCATAGAAATCACTCCTTATTATCATTTCCACTTACTAGCCTAAGATAAATAGTTCATTTGAAATTCATCTCAGTCCTTTTCGTTCATCTATTCGCTAAGTGTGATCGGGAGAGAGCCCTCTCCTGTTCTGGTAGGGCTAGCTACCAGACTGAGGGTGGTTTGTGGTTACCTTGAATTTTTCCTTCCTTCAGCCTGAGGCAGATTTAGGTGCTAACAAGAGCTAAGGTGAAAAAGGAGGAAAATCGCATCTGGAAGATCAATAGTTCCCATCAACCTATGGAAGGAATATAGAAAGGAGAAGATCATATGAAGAAGAGAAGTCCATTCAAGAATACAAAGTAAGTACACCTATGGCATCATCAATGAAATCTAAGAACAAGCTTTAAGGAGCCTATAATTATATAGCATGGAAAACAATGATTGACCTCATCTTTGCAAAGAATAAGGTATTGGAATATGTTCAAGGAAAATTCAAAGAACCTGTAGATGATGTTGGAAAGGAGAAATACAAACAAACTGATATTCTTTCCATTAACTTGATAGTGGATGGAGTAAAAGACAACCTGATTTCCTTCATATCCATACTAGACTCTTCAATAAAAATGTATGATTCTCTCTTAAAATTGTTTACAACAAAAAAATTGAACGGGTGGAAATTTTAAAGAATGAACTACAAAGAGTTAAGATGACAAAGGATGATACAATTTCTTCCTACTTTGTAAGAATTTTTGGTATAAGAGATGAATTAAAATCTATTGAAAAAATAATATCTCAGAAGTAACTTGTGATTGTTGCCATTCTAGAACTACCAAATCTTGGAATTCCTTCGCAACTGGAATTAGTAGTTGGAAGGACTCTCCATCCTTCGAAGAGATGTGGTCTGCTTGTGTAAAAGAAGAAAATCGTATCTCCTTGGTAGAAGGTAAACAAGAAAATGAAGAAAATGCCTCAAATGTCTACTCTGCTCATGTCAAGAAGAAAGGAGGTTTTAAGAATTTTAAAGGGCCAAAGAAGAAGATTTATCTATCTAAAATAGAATGTTACCTTTGTCATAAGATGGGACATAACAAGAGTCAATTTCCTGATAATATTAAGCACAAGAAGAGAGAAATGGACCTAGCTAATGTTGCGTCTGATGAAAATCCTCAAAATAAGTCTAAAAGTGAGGACCTTGAAGTCAAATACTTATTCTATTAAGTCTTATATATCCTTCACTTATAGTTTAATAGGCTATTGTTTTTAGTTATTTCATTTATATTTGTCTCTAGGATCAATTTTTTTTTTTTTTTTTTTTGGTTTTTAATTTTATTTATTTATAAGGCTTATAGATTTAATATGTTTTGTTCTTGAGTTATTTTGATTTAAGATATTCCCTCATAAGACTAGGTTAATGTAAGATCAAGAGGGAGCTTCCCCACCTTTTCCATAAAAAAAAGTATCATTTTATTTACTTCTTTTCATTATTGATTCCCTCTATTTGTTTAAATTACATTTGTGCTTATAATAATCTCTCTTGTGTTTTCCTTAGAAGGAAAGTTTGCAGGAATACTTAAAGTCAAGAGGGATCTTGCAATAAGAATTATGGCTAGATTTAGAGGGAGACTCTAATAAGAAGAAGGCAAGTTTGTTGAATATGGAGCCCTTCAATAGAAAACCCTACAAATTTTGTAAAAAGAAGCAACTCAAGGTATGTTTACGATTACAATATTTGTTGTAGACATTCCTCATATAAGAAAGTACAATCATTTTGAAATTTTCTTTATACTACTAACTCTCCCATTTTTGGGGTTTTGAATCATAAAGATTTTTGTTTGTTAGGATGATTAATATTTATATTAAATCAACCTTTACCATACTATCTACCTTTTGTTTACTTTGATGAAACCCTAACCTTTAGGGTTCACTATGAAACCCTAGTCTACTTAGGGCTTGTTAATAGAGACTAGAACATATGATGAAATCCTCTTCTCGTTTTGGTTTTTTGATGTTATGAAACCTTTTCCTTTAAGGTTTGTTTTTTATGTATAGGATGTACGATGAAACCCTAGATTTTTAGGGTTTGGTGAATTAGGGTTTATGTCAAAATCCTTATAATAGTAAATATAATATCCTAGGAATGAAACCCTAGGTGTATGTGTTTCCATATATTTAATACTCTAGCTTGATCAACTTGTTGTATATCTAACATTAAAGTTTTGATGTTTGTAGTGATTGATATAAATTTCTATGGCAAGATAATGAAACCCTAGATGTAATAATTCTTTCACTATGATTGAAATCCTAACTTGATTTAATTGTTGATATCTAATACCTTAGTCTTCATGATGGAACCTAGGGTTTGCAACAAAAAACCTAGTGGAAATGATTGTGAAAGTCTAGGGCATGAAAGGTAAAACCTTTGTTGATTGTGAACCTAACTAGGTTTAAGTTTTGGATATCTAAAGTATGATTTCATGGTTTTGATAACCCTAGATGCTCCCACTGTGATGATATTCTAACTTTATATTGATAAAGTTGACTTCATTCTTTATATTTGTGTTTGGTTGTACTTTTCATTGAAGATTCACAGGTACATAGTCTTCAAGATGTTGAATATGATTACCTACCTCATATTTGATGATGACTTGATGATGATGTTGAGCAAGATGGAAAGAGGAAGTTGCAAGAATTTTTTATAACATTTTTAATTAGTAGATGACTTTGTTGTAATGAGAAGTGAGAACAAGTAATGATTTGAAGGTTGAAGTTATCTAATGATACGATGAAGTGAAAGAAAGAACTTGTAGAGAAGAAACTTGATAAAAGAAAGTATATATATCACCATTTTAGAGGGAGGGCATATTGTGACAACTATAGTAAAGAACTTAATGAAAGAGTAAAGTTTGGAGAATGGCTAAGCACTACAAGATGGTTATTCCTGATTAATGAAATTGTTAACAAGAATTGGTTGTTTTGAAAAGTGTTCAAGATGAGTTTTGTGCAGCTAAAGAAGTTTGAAGAAGAAAGTCTCCATCAAGATGTGATTGGATATTATGATAACCTAAGAAACATCTAAATAATTGAATACCCCAGAGTTTTGTACATTAGAAGTTCGATATTGGTTGAGCTACTAGATGTTCCAATGTTCCAATGGATGAATAAGTAGTTGATCTCTCCCTAATAAGTTTTGTATATTTAACAAGCATGCTTGGATTGAGAGGGAGAGATGAAGTACCATAAAACTGGCTATATGATGGTACTTGGGAGGACATATTGGTCGGTCGTTGATGATGTCTAAATCCCGGTGAGGGAGGGTATCATTGGTCTTGTGGAGCTCAAACCTTGTAGATGATACCTATAACCACCCCATCCAACATTTACCCGCCTTTACAATCTCTCTAGGGTAAACATGAGTTGAGTGTTACTATGACATGAACTAACCTCCAAGTTCCAATTGTGGAAAGGTCTACTAATCAGAAACATACTTCAACCTCTCAAGGACACCAAATCACCCAGGTGTTAGAAAAAACCAACTAGGGATCAATCCCTGAGCCAGAACTTCTTTTTATTAGGATGTACATCCCAACCACACACATGAAA
This sequence comes from Pinus taeda, assembly GCA_000404065.3. NCBI lineage: Eukaryota > Viridiplantae > Streptophyta > Pinopsida > Pinales > Pinaceae > Pinus > Pinus taeda. The sequence continues at coordinate 53,520 of APFE030241339.1, forward strand.
AATTGTGCATGCAATTGAAAAGATCCAACCACAGGCATGGCCTACGTCCATGCGGATGCAACTGAAAATTTCCATTTCTAGGCTTGTGGTTGCCATATCAGTGCCACTTTTTCAAGGCCAACCTACAGGACACTACCCAGAACAACCCATGACTCTTCAGAACACTGTCTAAGATGATCAAAAGGATATACAATTAATACTAAAGCTATATCTTTCCCAAGGCATGCCAAACACATGAGAAACATTTCATCAACACATGGTAAACATAGTAGCTACATGTCATGAATGCATATCTGATCATGATCTTCATAAATTCATTAGAGAATCATCAAGAAGGCTTAATGTGTTCTCAATCTAGCCACAACAACACTTGTTAGCCCATGCATAAAGTAACCATTCAATAAATGATCAAATCATGAACAAGATCCATATCAAGATCACATCATTTTACCATGTTATAACCATAATAAATCCATGACAAACCAACCATAAAATCGACACAATAACCATAAAATTTTCTCATTGATCACAATAGGAAAATAACTCATATTAACAAGTGAAAAATCCAATCAAGTCAGGGATTTCCATGTACCACCAGACCATAGATTAGGCTGAACCAATTATCTCTTTCATCCAATCACCCTCGTTCCATATTACAAGCATGAATATGGGATCATATGGGTTAAAACAAAATAGAGTGAACTAAGGCTTCTATAGGCCAAACAACCTCAACCATCAACTATGATGATTTCACCTTAACCTGCCCAGAAATCACTAATCACCAAAACAAGCTTGGATTCCTCCGACTTCCTTCACCAACTCCAGAGGAATTTTCCTGTTTCCACCCAACCATTAAGAGTTCCAGGAGATATCCCATCTCCACCCTTTACCCTTGGGAATTTTCCCAAGACCACCTCAACTAGGATCTAAGTCTACCAACCATCCAAAGCTTAATCAAAATAAGAACCCACTACATCATGGCTACCCAAGAAATGGAAAGGAAAGGTTGAAACCACTATCAATCCAAGAAAATCCCATACCAATGACAAAAAAAAGCCAAATAACCACATGCATGTGTCATGCATTCAAATATGAGCAACGAAATCACAAATGTAACCTATTACCTGCAATGTACTCCTATTGTAGATGTTGATCCAAACTTCTTTTCCATTTCCCACCAATTCCTTTGCTTGCTTGCTTTCTTCTCTTCAAGTCTAAGTGAATTCTAGGATGCTCCAAGAATGATCTGTGTAAGAGTGTGGAAGAAGAGAGCTAGAATGATCAAGAGCTGAGCTAAAAACTGTCAAAATCTAAAACTGATCAAAAGTCGTCAATTGTTTCTTTGATGCGTATTTATCATTGATGCCTCATGTATCTTCCTTTCCTTTTTCCTTTTTTCTTTCATTTTCCTTAATTTTCTCTCTAAATTCCCTTTCATGCATATTGGTGTATCTTCATCTTTCTTTTCTCCAATATTCCTTTATTTCCTTAATTAAATGTTGTTTATTGCCTCTTTTCCTTTGCCAATGCCATTGCCAATTTCCATAGCCATTAATAAACCACAAGTGATGCCCACTATAATGTTTTCCCACCATTCAACTTGGAATACATGTCCCATGACCTTGGTATTACTTTATTTACATGGAAAATCAACCAAGGGTTGTTACGACCCCCCCCCCCTTGGGGGAACACCATCCTCAGTGTTTTATGATACTTACTGATCCAAGAGGATCTCGTCAGATCAGTGGTATAGATTCATCGTCAGTGTTTCGTGTCATCGTCAGCATTCAATTCAATTTCGACAGTGTTGGTTATGGGTTAGGTTGTTCAGGTAATGTTTATGGCTTTTCATGGCGTTCAGTTGAGATGGTTTTGTACTTGGCTGTCGACTTGTGTTCATTGACAATTCCGCCATGATTGGTCATCGACATGTGGTTGTCTTCTGCCTTCACAGTATTTGGGTGTTGACAAAGGGTTGTCATCACAAATGTAGCTTGTGTCAACGATATGCTTTTTGTTTTATGTCACATTGTGACAAATGTATTGTAAAACCCTAAACCTAGAACTTAATACAACATGTAAAGATGCATTACAAAACTTAATGTCTAAACCTTACCATGCAATAAAATAAATTAAAACCTAATCCTAAACATCTAGACCTTACCTATGTCCTATTAAACCTATCACATTGCTATGTGTTAAACATCGCACATAAAAACCTAACACTATGTATTAAAATAAATTGCCTAAGTCTAAAAACTGACTCTTGGACATGTTATTACATTGCAAATAACATATTAGTCACATAACCGCCACCTCTGACCGCGAAGGGTTCTAACCGCAACCAAGCCATGTGACTAGATGTGTGTAAATGTCGGAGGTTAGAGTTTACTGTAAAATGAAACCGCGTCGGAAGTTGCAGTCAACAATGCCATGTGATCAGGTGTGAAAACCGTCGGGATTTATGTAATCATCATGCATGACCACAAGGGGTATAAACCGGGCATGTGAGCAAAGTCAGTTCACCACAGAAGTTACTGTAACCGCAACGGTGGAGGTGGACACATGTAAAACCATCGGAGTAATGGTAGCTGTAACCGTCAGGCAGATAAGCTACCAAGTGGCAATCAGGAAGTCGATCACCAAGAAAACTAACTGTTCACATGGAAACAATTAGCCCCTCTACCCAGTCAACTAACCACCAACAGTTTTGTGGTTTATATAATCTATTCTGGGGTTTTTGTTAGAATTTTGTTAAACAATTAATTCGAGGACAATGCCTAATGAACCTAAGTGTCACTTCATGGTTAGAACGAAACCTAAAACCCTCCAATTCAGCAAATTCATGCCATGATTAGCCAAAAGGAGTTCATATGTACCTATAGGCCTATAAGTGGTAATTTTTTTCATTGAAGTAAAGATTAGTGGGGGAGATGAATGGTTTTGGTTTTTGTATGTAGATTCTGGAGGTCATAAGTAATTTTTGTTTTCACTGTAACAGGAGCATCTGGAGTTAGAATTGGGAACTGTGATAGGCGTTGGAAAGCTGGTTCAGAGAGATTCCTTTTGATAGTGATCAGAAGTTCCTGTGTGCATTTTCAGTATGGCCTATTCTCTATGTAATCAATCTCCTTGGTTTCAATCCTAATAAAGTGGTCGCCCATCTTGAAAGCGGACCCGGAGATGTAGTCCATTAGGGACGAACTCTGCAATCAATTTTGCTATCTGGTATCACTGTGTTTTTACTATTTTCACTTATGTTATGCATATTTCTTATGTTTAATCAGCTATCGTAAAGTCTTCTTCTCAAGTAGTTTTCCTCAATTTCCGCACTTTCAATTAACAATCAGTTCAATAATGGCTAATCAATTCTACATCAGTTTTAACTTATGATCATTTCAGATCACTTACGACAGCAATGTCAAAGCATACTACTTATGGAACGTTATAACACTACTTGTTGCAGTGTTTACAATGACCAACTACTGAAAACATGACTACCATATTGATTATTAGAGATTTATGACATAACTCATTATAGTATTCACAATACACATATGCATATATATAACCAAAACACATATACCAAACACATTTTCTCAACCAAAAAATAAGGAAGGATACAATTCCTACATCTAACTAACCATCTCCCATGTTGCTTCATCAGGCCCAAAGTGCTTCCACTACACTTTAATTTGCTCTACTACTCGGTTCTGAAGCATGCATTATTTCCACTATAGAATGTATTGTGGCTTTAGCTGGAACTCTCCCTTTGGTTCCACCTGTAACACAAACCAATCAATAACATGATCAACATCCTAGAGATATCTCTTAAGAAATGAAACATGGAAAACATCATGGAATTTCACTGTTGGCAGAAGTGCAAGTCTATAGGCCACTGGTCCAATCCTCTCAAGGATCTCAAAAGGCCCATAATACCTGGGAGCCAACTTGGCACATGACCCAATCCTCAAGGATCTCCTCTTGGGCTTGATGCACAAGTACACATGCTCCACATCTTGAAACTCCTTGAATGTTCTATGTTGATTTTCATAACTCTTCTTCTTATCCCGTGTTGCCTTTAAATTTCTTTTAATGACCTACATCTCTTGCTCCATCTCAACCAACATATCAGGTCCAATCAACACCATATTCACTGGGTCACTCTAGCTTATAGGAGTATCACAACTCTGTCGTGGAGTATCACAACTCCACCCATAAAGAGCCTCAAACAGACTCATCTTCAAGGATTCTTGGTACCCATTATTATAAGCAAACTCTACCAGTTGTAGATAATCCTCCTACTTCCTCTGCTGATGCATGACATACATCCTCAACATATCCTCAAGAATCCTATCAACTCTCTTTGTCTATCCACTTGTCTATGTATGGTAAGCTTTATTGAAAGCTAACTTTGTCTCCAAGCCTGAAAACGTCTCATTTCAAAACTTGGAAGTGAATTTTACATCTCTATCTGATATGATCTTCTTGCGAACTCCATGCAACCTCACTATCTCCCTTATGAAGATCTTAGCTACCTCACTAGATCAATTAGTAGACTTCATTGCAATGAGATGAGCTACCTGGCTCAACCTTTCAACCACAACCATGATGGAATCATGTTTCCTCGATGTCCTTAGTAATTCTGTAATAAATTCCTTGGAAATTACCACCCATTTCCATTCTGGAACCAGAATAGGCTGCAAAAAGCTAGCTAGATGCTTGCATTCATATTTCACCTACTGACAGTCTAAACACCTTGCAACAAACTTAGCCACCTCTTTCTTCAAGTTCACCAATAATAGAACTTCTTAATAGTTTTCAAGGTCTTCTAATATTCTAGGTGGCTTGAATATGGCTTGGCATGAAACTCCCTTAAGACAAGATTCTTCCAATCACTTATATCTAGCACATAAATCCTATTCCTAAATATCACCAAGCCATTTGTCGTGAGGTGATACTCCTCATCTTTATCACCTTCACCTTGTTGCTGTAATATTTTCTTCAATTGCTAATACCTCTCATCATGTTGCCCTACTTGCAAGATATTCTCTTGTAAATTTGTCCCATAAGAGCTCACAACAGAAATATGATTCACATGTAGTCTCCTACTAAGAGCATTCACAACTTTGTTCTCCTTGCCTTAATGTATTTGATCTCAAAATCAAATTCACTGAGAGTATCCAATCGTCTAGCTTGAATTGTATTCAAATTAGGCTGGTCAAACAAGTACTTCAACCCACTATTATCACTCATCAGAACAAACCTCTTGCTAAGGAGATAATGTCTCCACATATTCAATGCATGAATGATAGCTTCCAACTCAAGATCACGAGTCACATAATTCCGCTCATGCTCATTCAACTTCCTTGAGTTAGAAAACCATCTGTCCTTCCTGCATCAGGACTCCACCAAGTCCTTCCATACATGTGTCTGTATAAACCACATACTCCTTATCAGGATCTACAATCTTCAGAATTTGAGCATTAATAAGAAAATGCTTCAACTGATCAAAACTAGTTGCGCACTCCTCAGTGCATTCAATCTTCTTTCCTCTTCTCTACAAAGATGTAATAGGATAGCTAATCTTAGATAATTTCCTAATGAACAACCTGTAATAACCTACTAATCCAATGAATTATCTAACCTCATCCAGATTCCTAGGAGTTGGCCACTCCATGATAGCATTAACCTTTTCTGGATCCAATGTTATCCCATCCTTGGAAACAACATGTCCCAAGTAATGAATCTAAGGTTGAAATAAATCGCACTTGTTGATCTTAGCACAATATTGATGCTTTCTCAACAATATCAACACTACTGCTAGGTGATTTTCATGCTCCTCCTCATTCTTTGAATAAATCAATATATCGTCAACAAAGATGATCAAAAACTTGTCTAGGTAAAGACACAACACATTGTTGATCAAACACATGAAAGTGGATGCAACATTGGTAAGACCAAATTGAACCACCACAAAACCATAGTGCCCATACCTTGTACAAAATGAAGTATTGTAGATGTCTTCTTCTTTGATGTGAACCTAATGATATCCTGATCTTAGATCAATCTTTGAGAAAATTGTTGCTCCCTTCAGGTGATCAAACAAGTCGTCAATGTGCAGAAATGGATACATGTTCTTGATAGTCACCTTGTTCAACTACCTGTAATCAATTCACAACCTGAGAGTACCATCCTTCTTCCTAAAAAACAACATTAGTGCACCCCAAGGAGATACACTTGACCTTATGTATCCCTTATCAAGAATTTATTTAAGCTGCAACTTTAATTCCACTAATTCCAGAGTGCTCATCTTGTAAGGTGCCTTAGATGTTGGTGTTGCTCTTGGCATCAACTCAATAGAGAATTCCATATCCCTATGAGACAAGAGCTTTGAATCTTTGCAGGAAACACATCCTGAAATTGTTGTAAGACAGGATACTTCTTGAGAACTTCCTCATCCTCAACATCATTTTCCCTTTATCACTGGAGACATGAAATGAAAAAAAACATCCTTTCTTGTGGTTGTGCTTTTCTTGCATAGTTGTGACCATTCTCACTAATGTAGGATTCTTCTTTCCCTGCAATATTCTCTTCTATCCATCATCATCTAGGTACTCAACAACCTTTTCATAGCAATCCACTTTGGTCTTGTGAATGAATAGTCAATACATTCCCAAAAGCATGTTATATGATCCCAAAGGAAGCACATTTATATGTGTTGATGTAGGCATACCATTAAGCTCAAATGAACAAGATCTCACCCAAGGATGAAATTTTCTCTTGGTTCCTATAACCAACTCCACCAACCAATTTTTTGCATGCACTTCCTTATTCAACTGACACTAGTCCACTAGTTCAAGACTGATATAGCTATAATTTGATCCATGATCAATCAAAATATAAACAACTTGCTCACAAAGTTTACCTTCCATCTTGATAATGGATGCCTGATGATCTGCCTACCTATTATCGACTGTGATATAAATCTAAGGAATACTCTTACCAACATCCTCAATTGTTTGTGCCTCCTGAGCTCTGCAAATTTGAGTCTTGCCACCCTGGTGTGATGGACAATCCCTCTTTCGATGTTCTCCACCACAAGTTCAACACCTCAAAGGATTTTTTCCATCACCCTTATTTTGCACCTCAGGCTGAGACCCATGTCCTCTCTCAAGTGCATTGAGCTTCTTCTAAGGTGTCACATTTTCCTTGTCACCTGTCTCCCGAGGTCTTCCTCTCTTCTTAGGCCATTTTCCTTTATACTTCTCATTACCTTTCTAGTCACACTTGAACTCAATCTTTCACTTTGACTACTCATAACAATTCTTTAACTTTCTGATGGCTTCCTCCAATGACCGAGGGTCATCAAACTCAATATGGTCTTTGAACGATACTAGAAATCCATTGATGAACCTTTGAATATTCGCTTTGTCATACTTGAGATAAGGCACATACCGCAACAACTCTAGGAATATTCTCATGTAATCATCCTCTGTCATGGAAACCATCCTTAGCTCATAGAAGTCCTTGGCCCTTTCATCATAGTATCTTTTAGACAAGTACTTTCTTTTGAAGAGTCTTCGAAACTTGCTCCAAATTAGCTCCTCTTCTCTAATGCCTCTAACATGCTTTACATATTCTCACCGGATATTTTCCTTTCCCTTGAGACTAAAGGTAGTTATCTTAGCTTTCATATTCTATGAATAATCATGAAATCTGAAGAACTTCTTTATCCGAAGAAGCAATGCTTCTACATATTTTTATTTGTTAATTTCCCCATTGAAAATAGGAGGATTGGATTTCTTGAACTCTTCTGGGAAATACTACTTCTCACTCCTCCTATAAGGATGATGGTGGTGATGGTTATGATTTCTCTTGGAATCGAAGCTAGAATAAAATCCATGATTGCTACCCCTCCTTTTAGGTGTATCTAGGAATCTACCACCTCTGATTGTATCATCTTTTTTCATCTTCTGTCTTCTCTAAGACCTGCTTCCATATTCCCCATTAGTCTTCTCCTCCTGCCTATCTCCATGACTGATCCCTAGATGTCCCCGCTTCTATAAATCTGAAAGGCTTTGAAGAATCACTACATTGACTTCTACTTGATTCTCTTGAGCCCTTTCAAGTCTTTCATGTGCATCAATCAATATGTTATCATCCTCCTTGCAACTTCTAATCTCTACCATCAAACTCCTGAGTGTATTTGCTAGATCAAGAGAATGCTCTTCCCCTTGCTTCTCAACTGACTTTTCTCATTCCACAGAGTTTACATCAAGCATCTACAGGGATTCATGTGAGCTGTAATGCACCATTTTTCTCTTCACATTTGGCCTTCTACTGCCTACAAATATACCATGCTAGATAAACCAAATAGAAGGCACAATCAAAATCATACCTCAGTGCATCTGAGGGGAGACTATCACATCTGCACAAATTATCCAAATTAACACGATATATATAATAATAGCATCAGCATATCAACATTATGAAGCATGCATGATAATAATACAAAACTGTAATAATAACTACATGCATGATGATCACAACCATCTACATGTACCCGAGGTCTAATACTATAAACCTTGCTTTGATACCACTCTGTAATATCAGTACCAGAGAAATATCTACATGGAATGGAAATGATCTAACACCACCTTGTAACCACCCCATCCCACATTTACCTGCTTTTATAAGCTCTCCAGATTAAACATGAGTTGAGTGTTACTATGACATGATTCGACCTCCAAGTTTCAATTATGGAAGTGGGGTCTACTAATCGGAAACATACTGAAACCTCTTAGGGACACCAGATCACCTAGGTATCAGAAAAAAACCCACTAGGGATCAATCCCTAAGTTGAAACTTCTTTTTCCCAAGCTATACATCCCAACTACATGCATGACATGTTGTGCATGTGGTTGGAGCTTTTCAACCGCACACACAGTGTGTCATGCGTGCGGTTGTGATTTAAATCTTGAGAAAAAAAAGTTCCAACTCAGGGATTGATCGCTGGTGGGTTTTTTCTAACACCTAGGTGATATGGTGTCCTTGAGAGGTTGAAATATGTTTTCGGTTAGTATTCCCCACTTCCATAACTAGAACTTCAAGGTTCAATCATGTCATAGTAACACTCAACTCATGTTTACTTTGAAGATATTGTAAAAGTGGGTAAATGTGGGATGGGGTGGTTACAATACCTATATCCTTGAGGGTTGGTGTTAGAGATAAATCCTGATGGTATGTATAGTGGAAGATGCCTAGATAGCACCTTAGCACCTATTAGTATCTTAGATCCTTGCATGAGTGTATGACTATAGAGTCATGACACTTGGATCTTTGATGTGTTGGATACCTTGGCAGCCAAGGTATCCCAAGCGTTACATATGGTATTGTTCTCTTCTTAAGAACATTTCAAATTGAGGTCAATCTTGTACCAATTGAACAATTATGAATACCTCCCTAGTTAAGAGGGAGTATAGAGAAATGTAACTAGTATCGACATTCATAATTGTATTTGAGTCATGATGTAATATATTTGTCACAAGAAAAAGAAAAGAAAATTATTTATAAGCACAGGTTTCATGCTTCATTTATTTTGTTTCTAGGTCAAACCACCCGTTGAGTGCTTTTATGGTTTGTATCATGTATCATTGTCCTTGTCATTACGTAATAAACCCTTCTTGGGCTTTGTATGTTAAGAAAGAAAAACTATTTTAATGCAATTTGGTCATATAACCCTCCTCCACCAAGTCAGCCTATCATTCAGTCAAGTTCACCACATTGAAGTAATTCAAACTCATACAATCATTGTAAATAAGCAACTACTTGACCTCATTTGATCATCCATTCAAGAGACTTCAATATGCATTTAAAGAAGGGAGAAAGAAGAGTGAAATACTTATAAAATAAGGAGAAAATCATAGCAAAGAAGGAGACATTTTTCAAGCAAAGGGAAGCCAACGTTCTCTCTTTTCTACCACATGTGTAAGTTTCTGGGTTGTTGCAGGAGGGCCGAAATTGCAAGCTTGCAGTAGTGTCAAATTTTTGAAGTTGGAAGGACAAAAATCTGAGTTGTTACAAGGTTGAAGCACTTTGATTAGAGCTGACTATTGAAGTTTTTATAATCATCTTGGGAGATTGACATGGTGGATTAGAGGAGGTCTTTTGTTCTAGTCAAAGTTATTGGTTATCACATTTGATTTGGTTCTATGGAAGAGAAGATAATTTTTGTGTTTTCCCTAGAAGAGGGGTTTTAACCCCTACTTAGAGCCTACATCCTATGTCTTTGTTGTGTTGATATTCATGTTTTGTTTTTTATAGTTTCTTGAAGACAAGAAGATGAAAGAAGTCATATAAGAAGCTAATAAAGATCACTAAGTAATCTCAAGTAATTATCAAGTCAAAGGAAATCTTTTTGCATCTTTGATTTCTAAAAATCCCTATGTCTTAGCCAACTAAAAGGTCTTCCTCTTAGTTCCCATGATCTCTCTTCTTAGTACTAAAAGTCTGTGGATATACTCTTCTCTTGGGTATCCCCATTTTCAAAGAAGCCACATCCCTTTAAAACATCCTTCAAGAATTCTCTAATGCTTCAAGAACCTCCATTGACATGGAAATATCTCAAATCTCATTTCTTAATACCTTGCTAGTTGTCCAAATTCACATGTCTTGTTTTCTTGGTTTCCAAAGGAGCTCTCTTCCATCCAAATACTTGGGAGTCCATTTAACTACAAATCCTCTAAGAAAAAAGGTATGGGAAAATATTCTTCTTAAATTTGAAGCTAAAATTTCTTGTTAGAACTTCATATCACTTAATCTAGCCAGATGTTTGATCTTTCTCAGATATGTCCTTCAATCCCTCACCACCTATCTTCTCTCAACAATGGAAACTCCCAAAGCCATCCTAAACAAGATTAGAAATATTCATTTCATATTTCTCTAGGGGGGCACCAGAAGAGATTGAAAATGGGATCTAGTTGTATGGGACACAATCTATCATCCAAAAAAAGGAGGCCTTGGTATTTGCAATCTAAATATATTCAATAGATCCTTTGGTGTTAAAACCAAGTGGAAATGGATAAAAAAGTAAAAAATTTATGGAACAAAATGTGGAAATGTAAGTATGTCCCCAATACCAAAGAGTATTAGTTCATTAGAATGATAAGAAACATTAGGAGTTCTCATATTTGGAATGTTGCACGAAGCAACACACATCTTATCTAGGAGCATAGTTTTGGGGAAATAAAAAATGGGAAATGTACACTATTTTTCGGATACTCATGGCATCACTGGAAAAAGTTAGCTCAAAATGAACAACTCCACCCAACCAAGGACTCCCATATCTCCAAGGGCCAAATATTTGATGCACATTACTGGGACTCATCCCCTTGCCCTACCCAATGGTACAATTTTAATTCATGTGAGGAGTGGATTGAGCCTCCCTTCCAAAATGAAAGCACAATTATCAAGAAATTATTATTAAAAGGAATGAATTAGGTTCAAGAGGGAAATTATATTCTTCATTGGGGTTATCATCCTTCAAGCAATTTTAACCTCTTTGAAGCTTGATTTCCTCTCATAAGAAACAACAATGAGGATGATGATGGAAAATGACATAGAATATGAAATCTCAAACATTGGCCCAAAATCACACTTTTTTAGTGGCCTCTATTATGGAACAAAACTTTGACATGGGACAAGATTTAAAGTCGTGGTCTTTAGGGCCCCTCAATATGTCTTATTTATTTATCCAATTCAAAAAATTCCAATCATCTTCTCAATAGATATAGCTTCTCTACTTCTATATGGGATCACCTTGCTATGCTATTTTAACACACCAACATAATACAAAAGAATGTCCACTCCATTATACAATTTTAGTGTGAATCCCCTTAATCCCATTGTCAAAAAAGCATGGAAACTCATCCCAGGATTCATCCTATGGGATATTTTGAAGGAGTGTAATAGATGATCAATTAATAATATTAGGGCATCCATAGAATTTATTTGGAAAACAGTCCAAAATAAAATAAGGGAAACAATTTCATATCTTCCTTGGTCGTCCAAAGATTAGGAATGCAATTAACCTTAAAAACGTAATTCTACCCAAAATAGGTCTCGCCCCCTACTCCTTATGTTAGATTCCCTTTGTCCCCAATTTCTTCCCTTCTATCCCTTCCTTCTGGTCCCCCCTCGGGAGGACTTCATCAAACATAACTTCGACGAGCCCTCAAAAGGAAATCCAAGCTAAACCAGTTATGGCGAAGTCTTTGATAATGTTTTTGGGTAGATTCTACATGTTTATGCAGATGCCATAGGCCTAAATGCTATTATTAGTGATGAAATATGGACATAGAGAAGGGTCTTTCAATTTTTATCTGCAAATAATTTCATAAGCTCACTATTAAAGGAGATTCCAGGACTCATTATCAATATATTCCTTAAAATCCAATGTGGACCAAATCCTTCCAAAGTATCTAAGAGTCGGAGGTTGTAAGCTCAAATAGGTAATATCCCCTCCTGGAAAATATCACAACTCCCCTCCTCTCTCATGTCTGTAAAGAAGGCAAAAAACTGACTCACAAGCTAGCTAATTTTGGTCTTAGCACAATAGTTGATCCCATTGACCTGGATGAGTGAGGACATTCTAGAATCCATTCAAACTCACTATCAACATCTTGCTATGAGGACCTTATCCCCCAAGGATGTGCCCATGAGTGAGCCCCTCCCCCCCACTTGATATGAGGCCATCTCACAGAAAATGGGGCTGCAACTCCTACTATACTCGGTGCATTGCATGTGCTCTTGTCACTACATCAATCATGGCATGAATTTGGAACAAGGTTGAATGTAATGTGAATATTGCAAGTGGCATAGGGAAGTACAAGAGGATTTATTAGGAGAATTCTATAAACTAGAAGAGTTGGAGGAAAAAATTGATATTATAGACCACAAAAAAACCATTCTAACCAAGAGATTAGCCAACATCTCCTTCTCTTCTAATGAGGGTAGTAACGAGCCAACTTGGCTTCTTGGCGATTTTACCCAATATTTTTTATGGCTCACTGGATTTTTACTTTTTGTGTCTTCTCATGTCAACATATATCAAGGTCTACACAACCAAACAAGATTCTCTAGTTAGACAAGTTCTTGCAGCCTCAAAACTTTGTACTTATGCTAAAGGTTTAGTTTCCCTTTGGGAAAACTAGTAGCAAAAAAAATTGGACTATGTAATCTTCATTCGATGTAATGAACAATACTTAACTTTAAATATATCTATGTGTGTGTAAATTTGAACTTTCTAATACTAATTTTATTTTTGTACATAAATTAATGCATATGTTCATATTAATGTTACATTTAATAATACAAATTATATAGAGTGAGAAAGAGGGAGAAAAGAAGGAAAGAACGTTAACATAATAAAAAAAATTATGAATTTAAATATCAATTTAGGTTTTTGGACCTTAACATAATTAAACATTATCTTTAATACTAATTTTATATATTTTTACTTATTATTAAATGAAATTGTCTATAATTTTATGCTAGTGCTTCTGGTTTTTTAATGTTAATTTTATATATTTTTAAATTAAGAACATCAACAGAGCCTTAAAGTTATGAGGTTAAGCTATAGTTCCGGTTTCAGGGATTTAACATAATCAAACTTTTGTTTTTATTGTTTATTTATTTTATATTGTAGTTCTAGGTCTATAGTAGTACAACATATAATTTTTTGTTGTTGTATTCTTGGCAGAACTACATCTTCATCATGTCTAATATATCACCCCGATCTGGGTAGGTAATTGAACCAGTGAATTCACATCAAGGAGTGCCTTAACATAACACCCAATCACCGTCTATCCAAGACCTCGTGAACAATACAACATATAATTTTTAAAAACATTGAGTAAGATGATAAAAATAACACAAATAACACAAATAAATGAACTATGTATTTTAATATCATGTTATATTTCAAGATAAAAATAAACAAGAAAAAAGAGAGAACCATATCATTTTTTAAAAATGTATAACATTATAACATTTTTAACATATTATTATAGTATATTATAACATTATAATATACTATTGTTATAGAATTATGTTATAATGAACTTTGTTAGGACACAATTAAATGTTGTTTTCATAGAGGTGAAGAAATACTCAATAGTTTAAGCTTGCAAGATTAAGTGTTACATCTTAATTAGTTCTTATAAAACTATCTCAAGAACATGAGGTTTTGTAACCCTAAAGGGATCTCTTTTAAAAGATACATATCATAGAGTTTCAAATAATACCACTTCATAAGCCTTATAGTTTCTTTTGGTATAGTTCCTATTAAATAACCATAAGAGATCTCTAGGTTTTCTAAGCTTTATTAGATTGACATTGTAAGGAAAAATGAGTCATGTTAGTCTATAGTATGACAATTGCAATTGATTAAGGTGATTTAGATGAAATATTATATGGGTATTTAGTTTTGATTTGTAAGATTATTGTTTAAGTTCAAGGCAGACAATTGAGTTAGATTTGTGATAGAAACAAGGAACTTACCAAAAAATGTATTCTTCAACAAGTCTACACTTTGACACAAGGTTGATTCCAACCACTACCATTATAACCTCTAGGTGTCTATGTATGCTCGTTCCAAATGCACTAGTAAATTGAGGGATTTGAAGCTTCAACCTCCTTACACATAACACTTTATATCATGGCCATTTCCAATTAAGCTTCCCCTAGGGGCTAAATTCAAGATTGATTATGTTATTGAACCAATAGTGTTGCAAGAATTTCATTCCATTGGCATGGCAGAGAAACAAATCTCTCCAAATTTCTCAATGTATATGTTGGGCCTTGGAAATTTTCCTTTATGCTATGCATAAATTAATTTCATGGACTTGGAAACCACACTATAACAAACACATAATCAATGCACTAATCTAAGGAAAAATAGCTTTTGTATTAAAACTAATCTCATTTGTTTCCTAAACAATAATAACAAGGTACTAGGGATGAATCAAATGAGATGTTAAATTTGAAGGAATTGAGTTTAAGGGATTATATGTAGAAGCTGCATTAAGTGAAGGTAGGTGACTTGATGTATATGGAAGTGGCATGGACATTTAATAGTTCCCCTCATCATTGCATCTAGCTTTGCAATTATCTCATTATTGTGAAAGGTAGTAAAGTTATAGATAAAAGTTCCACTATATAAATAAATTGTTATAATACTTAAAGCACTTGTGAAATTGTTTGGTGTTTATTTTTGCTAGATATTTAGTGGTGAGTATTAAATTTGTTTTTCAAACATTTTTAAGATAATTTTTAATTAGTCTAGTCATTTCATGTTTCAATCAAAAAAATATTAACCAAACATTTTAATTTTTTTAAGTTTACACAGATATAAAACTACAAAATGTACATTTCACATCATGATTTTACAAAACAATTTTATTAACCTATCATCTTACCTTTATTTACTAGCATGTTTTACATCTATAGAATTAATAGGTGTTGCAGGGCATTGTAGTCCCTGTGTTTGCTTTGATCAATGTCATTTGTATAATGCTTGGAACAGTCAATGAGAACAACACATTAGGTCATTAATTGCTATACATTCTAGAATGTATACAATTTTAGATCGTGTTGGTTTAATTATTCTTATTCTTATTATTATTATTATAAGTTTATGATTTTTAGTATATTTTTATATTAAATTTGTTTGAAATTTGGCGATTTTTTTTTGAAATGGTAAACTTAGAGTTTTATAATTTGTTTCTTTTTTTAAGAAGATAAATTAATTTAAATACAAAATCTTTCAGAAATTTTTATTGACTCATTTCAAACCCAAAAAGAAAAACATTTCCATCAGATAAAATTGGCAATATTGAATCAAATAAATTTATATCTACTAGGAAGGATTCTATTTCTTGGTCAGATAGTTTCAAGAAAATATATTCAAATACTAGAGATCCTTTTAATACCACCTCAAACTTCATTATTCTTTGGTCCACATAAAATAAAAGTGTTCACTGTATACAAATATTAGAAATGTTTATTCAATTTAAATGTCCACTAGTTCAACAGTTCTCATCAAAATAGATCCATTATTATAATAGTTGTTAACTTACAATTATATGAGCACATATGAGCACCTATAGCAAGCAAATATCCTAATATGCATTGTGTTTTATTATTATTAAATAATATACTATTAGGATGCTCTGTAAAAACAAAATAAATTATTTATCTTTTATATTTAAATGTAGATGTCACAATTATATTTTCCTCACCATTTTCGTCCCCTAGAATCCATTTAGGGTGATGATATTATGTTCATTATAAGCCCCAGGGGTTAGCTCAATTGGTCAAATCAATGCCACATTGATCGAGAGGTCACAGGGTCAATTCTCCCTGAAGCCCTTGGGGTTAGGCTTAGCTATTGGCCACGGGGCTTGATTCCCTTCAGGGTTGATCAGCTCAGATATTTCTGTGGATGTAATGGCCACCCAGTGACCACGAGTGTCTGTGAAACACACTGAAAACAATATTATGTTCATTATATAAATCATAATGTCGAGAGCCTAAGCATAGATAACGTTGAAAGTCTCAGATAACATTCGGTTTATACAATAGTAGTGGCTGAAACACCTGACTGACAGTACATGAGGAATAAAGAAACCCCTTTAAGAAAAAAACATTGACAAAAACCTTATTCTAGTAACTAGAACCCCAAAGCCGAGAAATCCCCTTTGGCCCACAACAGAAGTCAATGGCACAAAATGACCAAAATGCAGAAAAGAAAATATTGGACAAGCTAGAGCATAAAATGTGCAAAAGAGGAGTGGTTAGAGACATACCCACTTCAAAACACACCCAAAAATATAGAAACACACACATAATAAATACATTGAAATAACAAGCAAATCAGAGACTGATGCAAAATCAATCACTAAACCAAGACAATTTTTTTCCTTTTAAAATTACATGGCTTTTAGAAAATATTCCAGGGACACATTGTTCAAGTAGAGGAATATCTTGTTTGATATATAAGAAATAGATAGTGAAGCAACAAAACTAGGACCTTTTTCTTTAAACGTTACCGTTGGGAAATAAGAAGGAACAGATATCTCAAAATTTCAAAAATTAATACCTATACATAAAATTAACCGAGGCACCCACTTTCCATTTTGCTACTGTTAGAACTCCAAGCCCATCTCTTGTTCTGATATATTTATACCCATTTATTTTGTTTTTTTGCTCGTCTCTCGCACCAATGTATTTATATATATTTGTTTGGATTTCTATTTTCCTCTTCCTGACACCCAACAACTTGAATTTGTAGGAAAACATATTATTGTTGAGTGCTATTCCTATCTAAGGAGTGTGCTGATAACAACTGACTATGACTTTACTTGACTCAATGCTCAGTTAACTAACTCTCTAATTTTGGCCAACTCCTCATGCGGGGGTAATTAACTTATTTTAACACTCCCCCTTAATTACAACCGCTAAAATAGGACATGACTCGTGACAACTCAAACATGCGTGCTGGTCTATGTCTCAGCTAGGCTTACAATACCCAAGTTTCTTCTATGAAACTCAAACACATGTTTTGGTAATGAATTAGTACATATATCAACCAATTGATCACTAGATTTACAAGGCTTCAAGTGAACTTCTCCATTGCTCACAAGTTCTCTAATAAAGTGATATCTAGTATCAATATGTTTTCTCTTTTGATGAAACACACTATTCTTGGATAGTGCAATTGCTGAGGTGTTGTCACAGTATATTGATGTTGTTCTTTGTTATCTTTGCTTGAGTCCATCAAATACTCTTCTTAACCATACTGCTTGACATGCTGCTGATGTTGCTACTA
>APFE030241339.1:72160-151776 GCA_000404065.3 Pinus taeda
AAAAAAGACTCTTTATAATCACTCCTTGAAAAAACTTATGATAATACTTATCTCCTTTTCAAAATATGCTTTTATACCTATCCATCTAAAAATCCACATGACGATATAGGGGAGAGCCTTCTATTGTTGTGCAGGGACCAATACTAGTTATAGTACTAGTCCCACACATCCATAAAAATATTCATAAATCATAAAAAAATTGTACATAAATACTTTATATTAAGTTATATAATTTAGTCCAAAATGGGCCCACAAATTGATTAGGCCAACAAGTGTCAAATACCAAACCTTAACTTCACATATTGACAAGACATAATGTCCCAAATATTTGCAACTTTGAATTACCAAACAAGGCAAAATGCACTACAAAACATTCCTTTTAATTCTATTCAGGAGTACACCTATCCCATTAAACAGTCACCTATAGATTTCCAGTGGAGCAACACATCCCATTGCTCATTAATACCTGCACAAGAATAGGTGAAATGTGTGTTATACATATGTACATGTGTACTTGACCATTCAACCTATTAAAGATAGTAAACGACAACATTCCATTTAGGATTAAAGACAATAAATGACAACATTGTATTATCAACATTCTCAATAAATGTCACCAACACACGAGACTTCTCAATTTAGGAATTAAAAATAAGAAAGCACATGGATCAACCTTCAAAGATTATCAAACATTTGATCATGTACAAATCAATCCAGGCCACAAATTTTAATTTGGGAGATGGAAATCTATGCCAAATTTCCCTACCAATTCAATTCTACATGAAAAAACTATAAAACATCAACACTTACTCATTTTCATTTCAAACATTCATTCTACTCATCATCCATTCGAGATATGCAATCAAAGTGTTCATACATTGTTACATTCATTCTATTCAGAAGTTTCAGAAGTTGTTGGAAACATACAAACTAAGTGTGTGCACAGTGAATTACATTCATTCTATTCATCAATTTCTAGAGACGTACATGTATGTTTTTGTTGAATAATGTAACCATTTTTTTTGAGTAATAAATAATGTTATTTAGATTGAGAAACAAAGGTAAATTAAAGCCATTACAACCAATTTCATTAATGATTTACTGATTTAGAAACCAATTTCGTTGCCACTATAACCTCAAATCTAACCCTGCAACTGTTACAAAACATTTTCTCATTGTCCTTGTACTCCCCATTCCTTGATCCTGGAGGACCTCTACAGTGAACCCCACATGATTTTCCTTCATGAAGAAACTTCCATTGTGTCCCTCTTCATGAGCAGATCATTTCCCTTTTGCACCATTTCCCCTGAAACTTCTGTTTTTCCCAATTTACAAGGCTGGTGCTAATGGCCTTTGTCTCCCCTGTGCCGATGTGCAGAGATTATCACTACTCCTCGTGCCAACCGGAGTGACTGAGCTATGTTCCAGTCGTGCCGGTCTGTTATGGAATTTTCTTTATATTAGAGCCAAAGCTTCCAGCTCTAGAAGCTTCGTAACAAAAGTTTTGTAAATGGTTTATCCAGATGGGGTTGAGGATGAGAGTTTGGGCTCCTTTCCCCTAAAATTATGGAACTACCTCAAGGGATAAGTCCTTCTCCCATGAGAAGAGGATCCATATCTCGTCCATATTTCCTATATAAACCTCCCTTCTTCCCAAGCACAAACTAGTCATAGTTGATAGTTTTGGCAGTGTTATTATTAAGTGTTGATACTATTTTGGAGTAGACAAGAAAGCTATTACTAGTTGTAGCTATATAGTTGTGTGAGAGAGAAGTTTGTTTTGGTTTGGAGTGAAGCCTAAATGGAAGAGCCTTTAAACTATTTTTGTTTGAAGCCATCGTGGAATGCTAGCATAAGTGTGTGGGAACCTAGTCTTGTCAGAGGAAGACTGCAACGTCAACATGAATGGTTGTAATCTCTCTTTGATATCAATATATGAAACTATCAATTGATTTCCTACATGTTTTGTAATATTAAATATCCATGTCTTAATGCTTCTTGACTCATTAAGTAGGTTGAATTGAAATTTGTCTATTATTATGTTTATGTGTTGTTGTTGTTCACTTGTTTCAAGAGCTTGAAGAAGGACACGAGAGATTGCTGGAGCAAGCAAGCAAGGACATCATCAACTAGGATAAGCAACCAAGAGTTAGGCCCTCTTGATTGATTCTAATCTAAGGAAATTTTCCATAGAATGTATATGTTGTGGCTAGACCCATTATTGGGCTAGAGGAATTCATTTGTGTCCGCACTTATAATTTTACTTCACCACAACAACTCAATATCAGACTACTATGATAACAAAGAATATCCTTTCAAAGAGAAAATACAAATAACCTCAAGTACTAAAGCCATTACAACCAATTTCATTACTGATTTACTAAAGCCATTACAACGTACCTCAAATATGACCTTGCAACTCAATATCAGACTACTATAATAGCAAATAGAGTTGTTGTACCTAGTCGTTAGCATCCATCCATCTAATTTTGTGCTATTGTTATTTCTGTAGACTTAACATTTCATAATATGATATTACGACATTCTACAAAAATAACATTTTAGAATATGATATTATGACATTCTACAGAAATAACATTTCAGAATATGATATTATGACATTCTAAAACAAATTTGGCAGATCTATGGTACACCAATATGTGCACCAGGTTTGATAAAAAAATTGAATTGTCCAATTTTCCTATGAATAAGCCATTTTTCAAATATAGGTCTAGGTGTTTGATAAGGATATGTGTTTTCTTTCACTTTGTAAAATGTCAATGAGTTATTAACAAAGCATCGAATGAAGGAATGATCTTTCAAATCTCACACGCATGTAATTCTCTGTAATATCTGAAATACTGCCAAAAATAAAATTATTGTCTCACACAAAGTTTACCTTCATGTGTCGGTCTCCATTACGATTTCTATTAGCAATAAAACATAAAAGAGACTTGGAAAACTCAAGAACCTAACATAGTACAAGGTAAAATGCCTGAGCAATGGATATATTTTAAATGCTCAACAATGACCATTAGATGTGGTAAATGAATCACTAAAATTGTGTTGATAGATCATGATCAAGCCAACTTCAATTCTGTATGTAACCCCTTTGAAGGCTACATCATCATCAACTGGTCCAAAGTTGTAGTGATCTCTCTCCACACAAAGTGTGAATGTGCTAAGAAAACCATCATTGAGCTATGGATGCACACATGACTTCAGGAGCTCACATACAAAGGTCCAAACCAAGTCAAGTCATGTCAAAAAATAGCCAAATCAACATAATAGTGCCTCTCATTGAGTTAATAGAAGCTTCTTTTGCATTGGAAAGTAGCGCTTTGGTTTCTTTCAAATTAGAAATCACTTTGCAACCAATGTTGCAGTTGGTTGTGTGATTCATTTTCGACTTAGTACTAGTTTGTCTTTGTTGCACTCAATAACATTGTATTTGCTTATTTGGGGTATCCAATTATTACTAGACACTTACAACATCAATTATTGAGCAACATAAAGGGTTGAATTTTGATCGTGAAATGGTGCAAGAGGAGATATTTTGGTCAGTGTCTCCCTTATTTTTGGCCCAACCCTAACATTTTATCCAATAATAAACTCCAAAACCGTGAAATGTCAGAGCTAGAGTAGCTAGTTACTGAATTAAGCACTTGGTAGAGTAGCTACCACTATTAGGACTTCTTATTAGCATAAGCAGGACCAGATCACTTCGTTCCTCACCTCTCCCTTACTTAAGTATGCTGCCACTATTAGGTCTTCTTATCAGCATAAGCAGGACCGGATCACTTCATTCCTCACCTCTCCCTTACTTAAGTGTTTCTTTACTAACTCTTTAGAGATAAACATGTTAGCTTTAGACCACTAAATGAATCCCTTAAAAGACACCACTTTACCCTTTTCTCAAGACAAAATCATGTTAAACAAAAAACATTCTTAAACTTGTTGTTGGTTTCATTGAAGACATGCCAGTTCCCAGAAAAAATCATTTGAGGACACAACAAAATAGTTGTGTTAAAGAAATTGTGTTATGTCAAACCTATTATAAATTAAAAAGGAATAGCTCTTCCTGATAACTCATAAAAATCATCTAAGAATCAAATAAATAACTTTAAACCCTTCCAATAATGATTTTCAGGTCCGAGATGTATTCAACTACAATATATAGATAAAGCATTGATTATTGTTTCTCATTGATTGCAAAGGCCAATGAATTTCCTTGTTTTCTAATAAAAAAAATTTAAATCGGAATTTGGTGGTCACTTTACAGGTTGTTGCAGATATGCCAAGAGTTTCTATTGTTGATCGTACAAGGAACAAGAGAAGACGAGGGGCGAGGGGGGATCAACTGTGGTCCACTTCATCAGATGAGGATAGGGGGGTGACGTGAATGCTCACAATGCACCCAGTAATGTCATTGAGAAGGACACTGTGGTTGCAGATCATGCTATCCCACCATCAACCACAAAGCCACCTTCAACCACAGTGGAAGGTACAAGTTCAACAAAGAAAATTAGTGCCATCAAAGGCTGGACAAAGTAAGACACGCAGGCTTCAATTGATGACATCGAGTTTAATGGATATTCAATCCATGCCTCTGCATAAAAACATGTCATTTCTTCCTCTAACATACATTATTGGATAAATGGGTTGACTAATACGAAGCGTAGAGGGCCTATTACAGTTATGACTGAAGAGAAGGAGGCCGAGATGGTTGAGTGGTGTAAGGAGATGGCCCAATTGGGACAAGGGTTAGAGATTATACAACTTAAATCCATAATAGCTCAAATCTATCAAGGGAGGCCAAACCCCTTCAAAGATGGGTTTCTTGGTAAATCATGGTGGAGTGGATTTAAAAAAAGGAATCCAAACCTTGTGCTATGTACAACTGAGGGCATTGACAGAGGCAGGGCTTTAAATCTATGCCTTGCAATTATGTCAAAGTTCCATAACACTCTTTCTGCCGCATATTAGAAACACTCATGCCCTAGACCATATATGGAACTGTGATGAAACAGGCTTACAGGCAGGAAGGAATTGTGGCATGCGAGTAATATCCAAAAGAGGGAGTGGAAATGTGCCTAAGAGCAGGGAGTGGATCACCATACTTTCTTGTGTCAATGCAATTGGTTCTTCAATCCTAGGAATTTACCTACTCAAAGGTAAAACACAACTAAAAAACTATATACAGGACTATGAACCAGGTGCATGCATGGTCACACATCCCCATGCATGGATAACAAGGAGCTATCCTTGAATTGGCTTTGTCATTTTGCTGCATTTGTACCAGGTGGTGTCTCACCTGAAAACAGACACCTACTGATTTTAGATGGCCATGGAAGCCACATGGCTTTGTAGACAATTGAGGAGGCCAATAATTTTGGCATTTACCTATTAACATTACCGACTCATACCACTCACAGATTGCAACCCCTTGATGTCAGCGTGTTTGGGCCTTTCAAGAATTATTTCAGGATCGAGTGAGATTCATGGATGGTAAAGAATCTAGGGGTGGAAGTAAAGAGGTTTGAGCTAGCTAAGCTTGCAAGTAAAGCATTAAAAAGGGTTCTCACACCTCTAATATCAAGGCTGGATTTAGGAGGACTGGTATATGGCCACTTAATGTTGATGCTTTCGTGCATGATACTTGTTGTAGCCAAGCATTTAATGTGGAAGGTCAAGAAGCAAAGAACTTACAAGACCATGTTGATGCCCAAGAAGATGTTGTTGTCGCTGAAGGTATAATGTCCCTTTACGAAGGGCACTTATGTGGTGATGATGATGAAAATGTGAATGAGACATAGTTCAGTCATGATCCAATTGTTAATGTCATGGAGGTTGTCACACCTACTGAACCACATGCCAATTCTGCATGTGATATTCCATATGGGGTAGTTGATGAAGCGAATGAAAATGCAAACTTGATTTCAAATGATAATGCAACAGGATTAAACAATGAACAATTGAGCAGGCAAACCCAGGTAAGCCCACCATCATGGTTGGTAGAGGCCATGATGAATATCAACCCACATAATGTGTCTACCACCAATGAGGAAAGCATGGACATGCCTTCACAACCATCAGAGCTAAACACCGAACTTGTTCATTATTTTGTGGACAATGGTTCACTGGAAGAGGAGCCTATTCAACATGAGGTACCTGAAGTAGATAATGGGGTCCAATCAGCTGTACCAGAGGCTAAAAGCCAAGTGTCATATCTTAGGGAGCAAGGGGAAAATCACAGATTACTTGGTGCATTCCTAAAGCTACCAGTAGAGAGAGTGAAGGCCTCATCAAGGCACTCAACTGCATATTGTCTTCATTTGGGGAGGAGTACATAGTTGCTCACATCTGAAGATTATATGAATTTATTGTTTAAGTCTGAACGTAAAAAATGAAATTCAAGAAATTAAAAAGAGAAAGAAGGAGTTGGCCAAGGACAAGAGAGTTGCAAGGATTGCAGCAGCAGAAGCTCAAACAAAGGAAAGGATGGAAAGACAAAAAGACAGGGAAGATAAGGAACATAAAAAAAAAAAAATTGGCAAGGCAAGAGAGGGAGGCAAGAAAGGTTCAAGAAGTGTTGGAAAGAGGAGGAGGGGTGACAAGCATGGAAGTTTATGATCCAAGCCAGTTTGAGCCAAATAGGACGATGTCCAATACGTTGGACCACATTGCAGAGCACACACCATCATACCAAGAGATGATTAACATCCAAGTCCCCCGCTATGAGCCAGGGGTTCTGCCCACCTCATATAGCCCTACCAGTGTAGGTTTAAATCCAAACTACGTTTATATGACACCTGCACCCAGTGATGGAGTTAGTAACTCAAGTGGAAACTTGGGTTACTCAGTCCCTCTATGGCTACAAGGAGCAAATTGGAGTCAAGGATATGGTAACATTCAGGCACATCCCAATCAACCAATCTTGGGTAGTCCACCATACTTGGGTAAGGCAGGAGACTCAACAATTCTGGTTAATGCAAGAAATGGAGGTCATCAAGCATAGGGGTAGCATGAATTAATTTTTGTAACTGCTATCACAATGTGAATTTTGTAACGACACCTATCCCACACATGCAATGACGTGCTTACTACTTATTAAAATTGGTTCGGCAGGTTATGGTGGGGTTTAGGGTTTCATTCAGTGATTACATTGCACATTGTTCATTCCAACGTTCCTTTCTGTTTGGGACCTGTTCTTGTCCGTTCACTCTGCCGGGTAGTTAAATTTGAATTGTAATCACGATATGGAATTATGATGAAAGTCAACATAATAACTGCAATGCGAATTTTTTAAGGATGTAATATGTTGATTGGTTTCATAGTAGAAGCTAAACTATAAACTAAATTAAATTTGAATTGGAATTATGATATGGAATTATGATGAAAGGCAACATAATAACTCAAGAAAAGAAGTGAACATGAAACAAAAGTAGACACCAATGGAAGGAAAGATCTACCCAGGAGCATGTGCTTGAGAAGTGCAATAGAAGCCAACCCTCTGTATGCTCACAGAGGTAGTAAACAAAAGAATCCCTTTGTTCTCACTACAGGAAATTCAAGAGAAAATAATAGAAAGTAAAGATCAATTGAATTTGGTTTGAAACAACATTGCAAAGGAAAAGTAGTAATTTAGTACAACACTCAAACTTGGATTTGGTTCCATTGCAGTAGTATCGGAGCAGTTCCACTCCTCTGGATGTAGAAGCCAAAACGCTCTCATTCTGAGAGTTGTAGCTTACTGCCATGGCCCTTTAGGTTTCTATATTACCCTTTATGAAAAAGCGAATACAATCTTAGACTCTAGAGAGAAACCCTAGTCCACAGCTTAGTTCTATTATTAAGAGGCCCTGCCCTAAACCTTTGTATGACAATCACAAGATAGGTAGCACAAATATTTAATGGAAAAGGCATTGAGAAAGGTTTTCCTGTTGAGCATTAAATCAAAATATGGAACTAGAGTATAAGAGAGGTATCTTATTGGCATTGGCATAGCTTTCAAGGGGGTGTGATGCAAAAGAAATAAAAGGTTTAATGCATAGCTGGTAATGAGGCAACTTGGTGGTTACTCTGTCACATGCAAAGGGACACAAAGATAAGACCCACATTCGAGTGTGTGGTAGATCAACACTAATTATCAGATAGGATTTTGAACTTAAAGGCCTCATTGAACCTGATATTGTTCATTTCCAAAGTTAGGAGTCAAGGGCAGCGAAGACTCTCTGGTTGGAAAGCCTAGAGGACTAAGATTGGATAACTTAAGTGTAACAAAGATAGCAAGAGGTTAGAGTAGGAATTTTTGAAGTGCTTTGAGGCATATATAAATTTCTATACTAACAAAAATAAATGTAAAATAGAAATGTCATCTCTATCCTAGACAACCCAGACAATATTTCATTTCTTAACAACTACAAACATCCAGACAACCCAAGAGAAAAATACCCAAAATATTTTGATAAGTTTAAGCTTTCTAGGCAAGATATGAACACAAATAATCACAGCTCTAAATATAACGACAAAACATCCCTTATCTTCTTCAATTACAATGCTGAAATTAGCAAGAAATATAAGTCGGAAATTATAAAACTCTAAAAAACATAGATGGCTGAAAATCAAATCTCCAATTCACATAGGTATTGGACAGCTGGAAAATTCATTAATATGCATAAGCTGAAGTTCATATGCATACTAGCAACATTTCAATTCTTAACAACTACAAACATCTAGAAAACCCAAGAGAAAAATACCAAAATATTCTGATAAGTTTCAACCTTCTAGGCCAGATATGAACACAAACAATCACAACTCTAAATACAATAGCAAAACAACCCTTGTCTTCTTCAATTACAATGCTAAATCACTTAATCATAATCACCATTAATTTATGTGAAATTAGCAAGACATATAAGTCGGAAATTATAAACCCTGAAAAACATAGATGGCTGAAATCAAATCTCCAATCCACACAGGTATTGGATAGTTGAAAACTTTATTGATATGCATAAGGTGAAGTTCATATGCATGCTAACAATATTTCAATTCTTAACAACTACAAACATCCAAACAACCCAAGATAAAAATACCAAAATGTTATGATAAGTTTCAGCCTTCTAGGCCAGATATGAACACAAACAATTACAACTCTAAATACAACAACAAAACAACCCTTATATTATTCAATTACAATGCTAAATCACTTAAGAATAATCACCAATAATTTATGTCAAATTAGCAAGACATATAAGTTGGAAATTATAAACCCTGAAAAACATAGATGGCTGAAAATCAAATCTCCAATTCACACAGGTATTGGACAGCTGAAAACTTCATTAATATGCATAAGATGAATTTCATATGCATACTAGTCTTATTTCAATTATCCTAGACAACAACAGACAATATTTCAATTCTTAACAACTACAAACATCCAGACAGATCAAGAGAAAAATACCAAAATATTCGTAGCGAAAGCAATTGATATTTTTACATCTACCCATGGTTGAAGTTGAAAGTGAAATTAAGAGTGTGAGCTGCCATCAGCAGAATTGATAGGTCCAAGATAGAAGAAAGTTGGAGGTGGGGTTTGGTCTGGGGCTATGTAGGGTTTTCTCCTCAATCAAAGACAAGCATTCAATACTCTATATTCATCTCTCCCCACATAACATCACATCTACACCTCAACTTCCCATGGGCTTCCCCACATTGGGCCTCATATTGTTGAGCCTGGGATAAGAATTTACTAATCTTGGGAAGGATAGTTCATGTCAAGTGTGTGGATAGCCCATCTCACAAGCCTGGGAAAAATTCCGCAAGGCCGTAATTGTTACGCCCTTAATTGATATTATTGTGGTTTCACCCAGAAGAAGAAAAATCAATCTGTTAACAGTTCTTGTAGTCATGCGAAACTAAGGAAATTCATACACACACAAAGGATAGATCATATCTTATCTAAAGAAATTTCTTCACAGGAACGAGTCCTCTCTGTACCTCCATAGGATGCAAGCAGAAGGGGGGTTAATGTAATCATTTAGGGGTTAATGCAATCACTCAGAGTGATAATCGAAGAAATAAAGAGCCATCAAACCCTAGGAGGAAAGAAATGTTTTTCTTTTACTTATAGCAAGGTGGTCATGGAAACCCAGAACTTGGTGCTTCCCTCGAGCCCAATGGAAGCCTGGGAAGGGTTATAAGGACATTTAACATTTCCAAGAGGTAGCTATGAGCTACAAGCAAAGAAATACCATGATTTTCTACCAGAGAATAGCATACTTCCTACTCATAACCGCGTGCATACCAATAAGGGAGAGGGAATAAAACCTTCCATGGGGAAGAAGTCTAGAGATAACAGTGACTTATGCAGTCAAATCTGATTCCCAGAACTTGTATCTAGTCTACTGTGCATAATAATATATCACATTTCCAGAGAAAGTAATAGGGGTGAACCTCAATGTTATGAAGAGATGTTAGTTGACCAAAAATTGTAACAAAATTTAAGAGAAAGGTCAAACTGTAAAGCAACGCACTGAATAAAACATATCACAAGATTATACAAGGCACTCAGATACTCAAGAATACCAAATATTAGGGTGTTAATTCTGTGGTTGTAGAGCCATGTTCACCAAGTCAAGAAATTGAATGAGACCTCAAAACCCACAACCCAAAATCGAATGAGACTGCAAAACCCAATAATTATCTAAAACCCACAACCCAAAACCCAATAATTGGCCAAAACCCAAAGAGGTAAACACATACACACAGGTAAACAAAGGCACAATTTTCCAATGGAGGCAAAATGTGTTAAAAAACACAGTAAATGTGGTTGGTAGGACAGTGTCCGACCTTTTTCTCCATGCCAGAAAGCCATAGGAACCCCAGATGCTCAAACTGTAGCTCAGACTGCAACAACCTGCAACAACCTACAAAAAAACATCAAAATGGCTAGATAGGGACCAAAAACTAGTTAAGCATGAAATTGTAGCTAAGTTATTGAACCACAAACCTGAAAAATATGTTCGGAGTACAAAACAACCATCTCCAACACTGAGCCGAGTGTAATTAGCCATAGGGATAAAGGCAGATGAATAACGAGCCCATACCACTAGATAGGGAAGGAAAACCAAGTGGAAAAACAACATGAAACAAATGAATAATACCAAACGAGCTGAAGAATGACCACCTTTTCTTAACAATAAACCATCACCTGGTATTGGGAAGGCACTACCCGCACCACGCATAACAGTAATGGCGGTGACTGCCATTAGAGCAGTGGCGGTCAACAACCGGCTCTGTGAATGGACAAGAATAGGTCCCAAACAGAAATGAACGTTGGAATGAACTACCCGCAGCGTAACCACTGAATGAAACCCTAAAACCTACCAAATACTTGCCGAATTGGTTTTAGTAGGTAGGCAACACATCATTGCAAGCACGGGACAAGCATCATACAGAAAAAGGGTGTGCCACCATGTCGTTGTGGGTGGTTGACGTGGAGGTGTTCGCCTAATGGCGTCCCTCCCCTAAAAGGTGTTTAAGATAATTAAAAAGAAATACTCCACGTGTTATGCCTTTCGTGACTTTCAAACATCAAAGCAAGGGTTGACTCCGTATTGACTCATGAAGTGCCTTTTTTTTTAGGGTTTGCACACCTCGATACGTAATACAGTGCGCAATTAACCCGATTTTTGACAAAATTGTAGTTAAATGATATTTGTGCGGTTTTTACACTAACGAAGTGCGAAATCCGAGCATTTTTTAACAGTTTGACAAATTTGTAATGCAAATTTATTAAAAGAAATTGTTGGCCTTTTTCTCTTGGCCCTTTTCTTACTGGCTCCGCAGGTACCACAAATCTTGTGATCCTTCCTCAACTTTGATACCAATTTGATATTGTGGTAGCAGTAATAGAAGAAGCCAATGGTTTGGCATCATTAACAGTTGATGAGTTGATAGGATCACTTCTATCACATGAGGCAAGGATAGATAGAAATAAGGATTCCACTTTTTCTGAGTTGTTGTGGTTAGAACTGCTCTTACAATATCCAATCTGGCTATCAGAGCAAACGTTTCTCCAAAATCTATTCCTGGTTGCTTCGAGAATCCTTTTGCTACGAGTCTTGCTTTAAATATGTCAATTTCACCTTTCTCATTCAACTTTGTCTTGTACACCCGTTTTACACCAATGAGGTTTTTGTCCTTTGGTAAATCAACCAAATCCCAAGTATCATTCTTTTCAATAGTTTCAATTTCTTCATCCATGACTTTCTGAATTTTCATCTTTGATTGCTTCTTTAGACGAAGAAGATTGGAATGACAACAATGAAAAATTTGAACTAACATCCAAATCATCATAAATATCTTTCAGACTTCTCATCCTTCTCTTACAATTGTCCTTCTTGGCCCTCTTCTCATTGGCTTTACAGGCACCATGAATCTTGTGATCCTTTCTCAGCCCTGATACCAATTTGATGAAAAAGACCTTCTCAACCACATATATGTCAATGCCAAGATAAATGGAAGACCATATTCTCCATGCAATCTTGTGATCCTTTCTCAACCATGATACCAATTTGATGAAAAAGACCTTCTCAACCACATATATGTCAGTGCCAAGATCAATGGAAGACCATATTCTCCATGCAAGTTTCGTCCCAGTATCCACACCTATCAAGGCATTCATGAGTCAAATACAGGGCATTTAAACAAGAAAAATAGGCCAACATTTGGTGGCTAATAAAAGTAGATTTATTGAGTGAAAGTAAACCATCACGTGACTACACAACATGAAACTTACAAATGTAATAAAACAAAGACATGAAATAAATAGTTTTTTACTTACATCAATTATTAGATTGATTTGTTCAAAATTTTGAAAGATTATATATATATATATATGTTTAATTACAATTAATGAAAATTGGTAATCCTCATGAAAACTGCGAAAATTTCATGCTTAACATGATACATATGTCAAATGCTAACAATTTTTTTAATTAAAATAAAAACTATTTTAATTATTTATAAAATCAAAATATTTATTATAATAAACACAAAATTAATAATAATCAACCGTCAAATCAAATCAATATTACTATCTTTACCAAAAAAAATAATAACAAATGTAATTGCAAATATATTTTTTAAGAAAAATAACAAACATAACTGCAAATATAATTTCTGAAAGGTTTCTAAGTGAGAACCCATTCTCCAATTTATACACAGATAGATATCCAATTTTTTGCATAAGAAAGTACAGAATCTCTAAATTTAAAACTTTAAAATAAATTTATTAATATATCACCTTATCTTTATTCACCATTTTAACAACAGAAATATAACTATAAATATAATTTTTATGGAAAAATAACAACCATAACTGCAAATATAATTTCATACCTACATAACTAAGTACACGTCATGTTCCTGTTGATGGAATTTTTTTGTTTCCCTTTGGATTCCTGTCGATAGAATTACAACGGAATTGCCGTTAAATGACACGGCTGATGTGTTCTCGTTCGGCCACGTTTAACCAGGGTCACATATGGAAGGCATTCGGAAGGTTTACCAAGGAAGGCTTTTTCTTTTTTCTTTAAGTTTTCCTTTACCAAGAGTCGGCATATTCTTCTTTTTCTTAGGATCTTGATATACAATCCATCCCTTACCGACTACAAGCCATGCAGGTCCTTCACATAAATGCAGTGTCCACCGGCATCTTTTCATTAGGTTGGAGGTATTAGATGAGATGGTTATGTGCGTGGTTTGCCTATTCATTAAATTGGGATGTTTGATAGTTTTTATTTATCCTTTGTTTCTATATATTAAGTAATATAATTTTATATAGGTGAAGATTCATTTTAACCTTGAATCTATCAAGTGTCTAGAGGGATCAAATTCTTTGATTTGCCAATATTTATACAACCTGTGCACTTTAAAAGAGGACAAAGCCTAAAATATTTGATTCCTCTCCTCGCTTGATAAATCAAGGATTAAGGTGAATCTATGCTTGTTTGTTTTATATGTGCACACAATTCTTACGAGGATAAAAATGTACTTGACACCACTCAGGTCGAGTTCCCATCTAAATAAATTCTCTCTCTTATAGCTTTTGTTTTCCGTATTAGAAACAACAAAGCTATAATTCTAGGAGATGAAAGCAGTCAATCTTACAATAGATTATTAGATTTTTACAAACTTTCATATCTACAACAAGACAATTCTAGGAGATGAAAGCACTCAATCTTACAATAGATTATTAGATTTTTACAAACTTTCATATCTTCATGTTCTTGCCCAATTACATAAACTATTTATATAGAAAAAAACTACCTTTATGTGCTACTAGTCTAGTTTCACTAGTGGTTGGCCATTAACACAAAATGATTTATTGGAATTACACTTAAATTTTATAGTCTATTTTCCATAGTGGTTGATCATTAGTCACAAAAGGATTTATTGGAATTACAAGTTTAAATTTTGTAGTCTACAAAATCAAAGTGTCCAATGGTTTTCAAAACTCTAAATCCATTTACACATTAAAAATTAATAAAATTATTTTTCCTATATTTAAAATTAAAACAACTAACATCCCTTCAACTTTTAAATGACCCAATTTTTTTAACAAATCTATGAAATGTTTAGGATGGGGCTAAACTAGTTAAGTGCTTATCATACTCAATTATTATAATTTAATAACCTTCTGCATCAAAATCCAGTAACCCTCTACTTTAACCGTTTGACAGCCTCCTAAAACCTCCAGGATCACGATGAGTCCCCATACCACTCGAACCTTCGCATTATTGTGTATAGATTACATGTATATACGATCACGGAAATACTTGGATTTTGTTGCCAGCATCAGATGAAATTTGAGCCCTTGACGTAAGGGGGTGAACGCGGCGCGGGGACCGCATCTGATCAAGCCCAAATCTGTGTAAATTGATATAACCGGGCAGCTTTGACCAACGTAACAATAAAATATTCTGACAATACAATCTATACTCAACATGATGTGTAATTTTTTCCATATTCAACATGTAGTTTATATATATATATATATAACCAAAATACAATTATCCTTTTGTGATTACTAGTCTGACTATGGAAACCATACGAGTAGCATAGAAAAGTAGCTTTTGGCCGCATAAAAAGTCTATCCAATGTCACAAAAACATGAAGATATGAGATTTTGTGAATGTCTAATAGTCTATTGTAAGATTGAGTGCTTTCATCTCCCAGGATTACAATCTTGTTATTTCTAATATAGAAAACAACAACCATAAGAGAAAGTATTTATTTGGATGGGAAGTTCACTTGAATGGTGTCTAAGTACTTTTGTATCCTCCTCAAAATTGGAGAATTCATATGTAAAATCAATGTAAATCCATCTTAATCATAGATGTATCAAGCCTCAAGTGGAATCAAATATCTTTAGGTGTAAACCTCTTTTAAAGTGTAAAACTCGAATAAAATTTTGCACCTCAAGAGATTTAATCCCCCAACACTAGATAGTTTCATGGTTAGGATGGATCTATGCTAGTACTTGTACATATTTTGTTGTTAATGATGATTATTAACATCCATTAAGATCGATATGGTCTATTAAACCTTAAGAAGGTAAGAGATTACCTAGAATTCTTTAGCATTTTATTTATATGTTCGAAAAGCATTAAGAGAAGCATTTCAATATCACCATAATGTTATTGACTTAAAAGTCAAGAAGGTTAGTAGTGTGACAAATATTTTGAAAAGTAGACCAAATGTGGGTATAAGATAACAATATAAGAGAGTATTTTTCATCTTCAACCCTCGTAATGTCCCAAAGGTGATCGATTCTTTCATCCCATAATGTTTTGGGCATTGACCAATGACAATATCAGTATAAGCTCATGGGAATTTGTTATACATATTATTATTATTATTATTATTTTATTTTTTTTTTTATTTTTTTTTTTCGAAATTGGGGTTGATCATCTCGTTATAAAATTTTAGTTTCATTTTCCCCTCTAAATCTTTATTGCCCCTCTTTGCCCTTAAATTATGATATAATAATATTTTTATTGTAATCTTTATTTTACAAGATGTTCTCCCTCTTTACCCTCCTATGGTCTGAGTAAGATTCACCACATGTCAATTATATATTGATCACAAACAAGCATGTATCCTTCCTACTAGATGTAATATCAAATATGATTTTAAATGTGACTTATCAACTCCATATTGAATAGTGAAAGAATTACACATCTCCCTCTTCCTGAAAAATAAAAAAACCAAATTAAAAGTCTTTTATTTTGAATTGCATTTTCTCTCTTTATTTTAAAATTTATACAAAATTACATTATTCAAAATAAAAATAAAAATATTTTATTTTATAATTAATATTAAAAAATATTATTAATATTTTAATATTAAGATATTTTTATTATCTTTTAATGTAACATTATAATATAATATTATTAAAATATAATATCTCATGGAGTGTAAAGTTCCTTTCAATATAATATAAAACTTCATATTATATTTTCTATAATATTATATTTTAATTTAAATGCCCACCGTATTTTATTTAATCGAATCCATATATTATATAAATAACTAAATAAAATATGTAATAAATTACTCAATAATCATCGAAGTAAAAAATCATAAAATGTGTGGCTATGAAGATACAACGAATGGCCTCGACTAATTTTTTTAATGGTTTTAAATTTCAGAGTCTACAAGAATGTGTCATGAACTGATGCGGTGGAAAGATATTTAAATTTAACCTATTATGGAGTCCAACGGAACACTTTTTGTACTATACATATTACAAGTATGTAAAAACGTAGTAGGCTTTGTTTACTGGTTAATTTTATAATTTATTTACATATATTATTAGTTTATAAAATACCACTGTAAATTAAGGATGATTTTTCAGGTAAATCAATGATGATGGAAATTTGGAAAATAAGAATTAATGGATTTGCAAAATGATTGAAATATGTAAAATTTAAATATATATTTAGTGTATATTATATTAATATTTAATTTATATAAAGAATAATAGATTTATATGAAAATA
The DNA here is from genome assembly GCA_000404065.3 of Pinus taeda. Taxonomy (NCBI): domain Eukaryota; kingdom Viridiplantae; phylum Streptophyta; class Pinopsida; order Pinales; family Pinaceae; genus Pinus; species Pinus taeda. The sequence goes on from APFE030241339.1 coordinate 89,229, forward strand.
GTTTTAGATATGAGATGGAAAGTTATGTTGTCTTTGTGTCTAGGGTTTTAGTCTTAGCCATCAACATTTTTGTTTCCAATGGTATTTTTATAGGGAGGGTACGAGAGGCTTCTTATACAAAGATTTAGTTGCTTTCAAAGTTAATTAGGCTATTTTATGCAAATTCAACAATTCTTCAGCTCACAGACTACATCTGGAGGAAAACCCATGTAATACAACCAACGAAGAGGCTACTCGCTACCTCTTAATAGGAATTTAGAGGGTAAGTTCCTCAGATAGAACACCAAAGGACACCACTCACAAACAGATCACAGATCAATACACCAATATTCTTGACGTGGTTAAAACCCTCAAAGAGGGAAACAATCCATGACCTGAGCCAACACGGCCACTTCAGGCAATTTATTAATAAAAGAAAGAAAATTTGCATAAGCTTATATCATAAACGGTCACCCTACAAATGACCCTCCATGCTCTTTAAATAGAGATCATGGGCCAATCGGGTGTTAAGCCATGAATCAAGTGTTGGTAAAACCGAAGAGAGAATGAACCGTCAAATCACTTAATGTCTAGAACATATTGTGACTGTCAGATTGTAAGTTACAAAAGTACATAGTAAAGAAACACACTTTAGCTAACTCTACACTAGACCAAGTTATACTTAACTATTTCCTATGTATCAAAATATACTAACATCCCCCCTTAAGAACAACTTGGGATAGGATTGAAGTATGTACAAATATGACACAATAGGAGAAGGAAGGAGGCATTAGAGCCTATCCCCCCTTAGTGACAACTTCTTGAACTCCAACCATAAATCGAAGTTTAGTAAACTTTGCCTTTGTTAGAGCCTTTGTAAAGATGTTTGCAATTTGATCATCGGTTGAACAATATTGCACTTCAAGAACATGGTCATGAAGGAACTTTCTGATGAAGTGCATGTGTAGTTCAATGTGTTTGCTGCGCTAATGTTGGACTGAATCTTTGCATAGTTGAATGGCACTTTGATTATCACACCAAAGTGTAGTTGGATGCTGCTGCTAAAAGCCAAACTTTGACAGGATCTGACAAAGCCACAGGGCTTCCTTACTAGCTTCTACAACACCACGATACTCTGCTTCTACTAAAGAAAGAGAAATGGCACTTTGTTTCTTTCAAGCCCATGTAATAGGTCCAGAACCAAGAGTGAACACATAACCTACAGTAGACTTTCGATCATCAGGGTTACCAGCCCAATCAGAATCAGTGAAATCAAAAAATAGAGGAGATGCTTTTGCACTGTAATGAATCCCAAACGGAATTGTATCTCGAACATAACAAAGTATTCTTTTAACTAATTTCCAATGAATTTCATGTGGGTTTTACATAAACCAAGCAATAAGGCCAACAACAAAGGAAAGGTCAGGAAAGGTATGGGTCAGATACAAAAGTTTTCCTACAAGTTGACGGTATAAGGTAGCATCAGTTTCAGGGGAAGTACAAGTGAATGAAAGTTTGAATCCACACTGAAAGGGAGAAGGGGTTGGCTTACAGTCTTCCATGTGAAAGTGGCATAGAAGATCACATGCATACTTGGATTGGGAAAGGGAAATACCTTCTTTGGATTGCAAGACTCGAAGACCAAGAAAATAATGCAAGTATCCTAAGTCTGTTATTTCAAACTGCTTTTTAAGGCTAGACTTCACATGGTTTATAAGTTTGGGATCAATACTAGTAAGGATAAGATCATCAACATAAAGAATAAGAATGATAAGGGACTTACCCACTTTCTTGGTGTAGACAATATTGTTAGAATGACACCTAGAAAAGAAGTTTCTAAAAGAAAGCTATCCATTTTGGCATACCAAGCCCTAGGGGCTTGCGTGAGACCATAAAGGGATTTCTTAAGTCGACATACAAGGCTGGAGTATGTTTGTATAAAGCTAGGAGGTTGTTCCATATAGATTTCTTCATGCAAGTCCAGATGCAAAAAGGCAGATTTAACATCCATCTGATGGACTTCCCATTTGAAAGAGGCAGCAAGGGAAAGGACAAGGCAGATAGAGTTCATTTTGGCAATAGGGGAGAAGGTTTCAGTATAGCCAATGCCTTCAACTTGTAAAAAGCCCTTAGCAACAAGACGAGCTTTATGTTTATCAACTTTTCCATCTGGTCCATACTTGGTTCTGTAAACCCATTTGCATTTAACAAGTTTTCGTCCCTTTGGAAGAGGAACAAGATCCCATGTATCATTTGTCAATAATGAACGATATTCTTCATTCATAGCTATGTCCAAATATAGATTGCCTAAGGCTTCTGCAAAGGTGTCAGGATCATAATTCGCTGAAGCTTGAGCTAGTAAAGAAGAGGCTATATCGACCTGAGAACGTGTACATCATTGATTTGTAGGATCACCAACAAGAGCACCTGCTGCATCCCGAGTAGCACAGACCCATTTTGGAAGCTGAGGAGCTAAAGGAGGATCCTGAGAAGGTGGGGGAGGATTGTCATCCTCACTGTCATCATCTGAAGAAGAAATATTTTCAGAAGTAGAAGGGATAGAGAGAGATGGCACATTCATCGAACTAGGCTTGTAGGCCGATATATTTTCAGCAAAATTTACATCTCTTCTAATGATAACATTTTTGGACTTAAGTGGAATAAGTCTATATCCTTTGACATCTTTAGAATATCCAAAAAATACATTTTTCACACTTAGGTTCTAAGGCTTTATGTTTCTCATTTGGAATATGGGCCCATGCTTCACTTCCAAAAACACGAAAGTGACTTAAATCTGGTTTAATTCAGCTCCATGCTTCTTCTGGAGTGATATTCTTTAAAACCTTAGTAGGAGTGCGATTTACTATGTAATTTGCACAATTAATTGCTTCTGCCCAAAAATTAAGACTAAGTCTTTTAGATTGAAGCATACAATTAGCCATTTCCTTTAAGGTGTAATTCTTCCTTTCAGCTACACCATTTTGTTGTGGAGTATATGGAACAATATGTTGCATTTGAATTCCATGCTCAGTGCAAAAGTTGATGAATTTTTTGTTAACATATTCTTCGCCATTATTAGATCTTAGCTTAAGAATTTAATGTCCAGATTGTTTCTCAACAAAGGCCTTAAAGGCAAAGAACATGTTAAATACTTCACTCTTGAGTTTTAAGAAGTATACCCCAATACGTTTGGAGAAATCATCGATGAAAGTTAAGAAATACTTGTAGCCAGAGAATGAAACAACTGGAAGTGGACCACATGAATCACTATGCACAAGTTGTAAAGGGGCTGAGGCATGCCAAGAGGCACATTTTTCAAAACTATCACGATGATGTTTTCAGAGTACACATACGAAACAAACAACATCTCTGCAAGATACCATAGGAAGAATTGTCACCATATTTTCTTTACATATATTTTTAAGGGAGTGATAGTTTAAGTGACCAAATCGCTCATGCCAAAGTTTGCTCACTTAATCATTATAAGCAACAAATACCGAGGGAAGAGTTGATGACCCAAAGTTGTTAAACTTATACAACCTTGTAAAATCATCAGCAACACCAGTAGCTAAAATCTGTCTAGGATCTCTTAGGTCCTTAATTACAACATCATTAGGTGAAAATTCAATGATTTTACATTCACTTGAATGAGTTATTTGATATATAGATAGAAGGTTGCAGGATAAGGTTGGAACACATAATACATCCTTAAATTGACCATTGTCTAGAGGAATAGTTCTAGTCCCTACAACACTAAGAGATCTATCATCACCAACATATATATTTTTGGTCTTACAATCATTTAAAGAAGAAAACATGGCTTTGTTTTTAGCCATGTGATAATAAGCTCCAAAATCAATGAGCCACTCATGAGAATGAGAAGAAGAAGATGCATTTCGTGCACAACCAAATCGACATGCTTGACAACCACATGCATAAAGTTCTATTCCTGAAGATGAAGTTGAAGTTGAAGAATTCTCCAAATGGGTGCTATGCTTCTTTGTTGCTACTTCCAAGGCTTCCATCTTCTTAAAGAATTTGGATTCTAAGTGGCCATCTCGATTACAAAAGTTGCAATTTCTATCAGCCTTCTTCCCTTTGTTTTTATTTGTCTTATTATTTTGTTGAATTGATTTTTCATTTTGAGACTGAAATTTCTTAGGACCCTTGTTTGGTTTAGGACCATTCTTTTTAGGATACTACTTCTTAGGGTTCTTTGAATTTGGTTATTGCTGGGCAGCTAAGGCTTTCTTAGAAGAGTTACCAAGATTAAGAAGACCAAGATGTAAAAGTTTTTCTTGTTCTCTTATTAAAGAATCACAAAAGGCATCAAAAGAGGGGGACTTGTAGTCTTGTCCTTGGGAAATGAAGGCTTCTTTAATAGAATGGAAGGTGCAAACAAACAAAAAGTAGGTTGGTCCCAGCTTAGTAAGAATGGAATAGATAAGGTTACCATCTTTTTTCTTAACCTTAACACCTTCCAGGAGAAGTCTAAGGGTCTTTAACTTGGACAAAAAATATTCAATGGAAGAAAAATTAATGGGGTCCAACGTAAGCAATTCATTTTCGAGTTGATGGGCTCTAATTTCATTTTTAATTCCAAAAACTTTAGTGAGTTGTTTCATTGCTTCATTAGGGGTATCAAGATCTGCGATATGGAATCTAAGGTCTGTAGAAATAGACATCTCTATTAACCACGTGCTTGATCTTGCCTATTTTCCCATTTGGATGCCTTATGTTCATCTTTAAGTTTAGTTTCTTGACTGAGGCTATTCTATAAAGACCTTTACTTCTAAGTAAATCAACAATGTAGGACCACCATTGGAAGTAGTTGGTGTGGTCAAGAATAACTTGGCATGGAATTTCCATTTTAACAGAAACTAAAGTTGTAGATGTTGAAAATAAGTGTTCCAATGGAAATATTTCAAAACATTAGGCCAATTAAAAAAAACGGCTCTGAAAATGGCTTCCGGATGAAGAAGTTATGGATTTTTGAAGAAAAGTTGTTGAAGATGTTAACGAAGTGCGTGAATGTGTGGAAGTGAATGATAATGTTATATTTAAAAAAATCCCCCTGCCATCAAAAAAATTCCCCCCCTAAAAATCCCCGTCCCCCCCCCCCGCTCCCCTTTCTAAACATAATCTAATTAGCTCACTTTTAAAAATATTTTATGTGACCCACTTTTATAAATAAGTGAAAGTCACTTTTACAATAGTACTTGATGAACTACTCACTAAATTGTAACTTAAATAAAAGATAAAGAGACTTTAGAATTATAAATGACTTACTTTTTATAATGGGTGAGAACACTTTAACATAAAGTAACTTTAAAACATGAGTTAGATGTTCTTTTTGAAAAAGTAACTCAACAAAAAGAAATACTTGAACCCAAGACATCTATTCTCATAAAGTAGCTTTGGATCAAGTGAGCTAGTTTAAAATGTTAGTAATTTTTGGAAAAGAGAAAGGGTTTTTTTTTAGACACTAAAACTTTGGGGTGAACGCTTACTTGAAAAAACTCTTTTTGCCTACAAACAAAAAACCAAACAACCCAACATGGACATGCAAAAAAAACAAACCTTATGGCTTGAAGTTAGCTTTAATCAGAAACTAAATATTTTCCTCAATATTTCTAATTTTCCGAGATCACACTAAGGCGCGACGGAAACAAACATATGCATGAGAAAAATCCTTCCTTTCTATTTCTGATTTGCCCAGATCGCACAAAGTCACGGGGCAAAGAGAATAAGCAGAAATGAAAAGTATAGATCAGGTAATAAAAAACAAAGAGTTAAATAAACCGAAATAAACAGAGAGATGAATAATTAGAACTGCAAATAAAGACTTTATACCTCTAGATCTTAAAAATGACGTAGTTAGGGCTACCAGAAACCTTTTTGTGTCAAACGGAAGGGGTTCCTCATTGGAACAAATGCTCCTAACACAATAGAGCAGTCCTCTCAGTCTGAAAGCATTAAAAAGAAGTAGATCTAGGAAACGATAGTCAAATGCAGTTGTATCGACTTCAGATTTGGATCACCAATGGATGCGGCCCTCAAATAGCTCTGATACCATGTAGGAATTTATAGGGTAAGTTCCTTAGATAGAACACCAAAGGACACCGCTCACAAATAGATGACAGATCAATACACCAATATTCTTGATGTGGTTAAAAGGCTTGAGCCAACGCGACTACTTCAGACAATTTATTAATAAAAGAAAGAAAATTTACATAAGCTTCTCTCATGAACGGTCACCCTACAAATGACCCTCCATGCTCTTTAAATAGAGATCATGGACCAATCGGATGCTAAGCCACGGATCAAGTGTCGGTAATACCGATGAGAGAATGAACCGTCAGATCACTTAATGTCTAGAACATATCATGACCATCAGATTGTAAGTTACAAAAGTACATAGTAAAGAAACACACTTTACCTAACTCTACACTAGACCAAGTTATACTTAACTATTTCCTATGTGTTAGAATATCCTAACACTTTGCTACTCCAACAACGAACAATCCAAAAGCTAATGATTCATACCTTCCTCAAACAATCAAAGCTCCCATCTTGGAAATCCCATCAGAAAAAATAGGGGCAGAAATTGAATATATGAGAGAGAATGCAGTAATATACAAGTTTATAATTCTCTGGCCCTGAAAAAAACCTTACTCGGTTCAATTTTGAAGAATTGGACACTTAAAGCGGATCTCGACCTCAAGTTATGATCCAAGGGTTTCTTCACATCCATATTCAACACTATAGAGGATATAGATCACATATTTCGGGGAGGACTATATTTCATGAATTTGGTTGGCTTATTCATGGAGTGATGGGTTTAGAGATTCAACCCTGATAAATAATACTTTTCAACGGCCTCAATCTAGATCCGTATTTATTTTTTCCCTTAAGAGTTTTGGGATACTAAAATATAAGAAAGCATTGGAAATGCCATAGGGCATTTGTTATGATCTTAGATAACTCAAAGAAAGGTTGATACACTTCCACGAAAATGTAGCAGGCCATAACACGTACATGATCCTCTAGTTGCTGGAGGAAAACAAGACAACTACTGAAGGAGAAAAGTCAAAAATGGAAGAGATTGGGAAAACAAGCCAGCAACCACCCCAACTAACAAAATATGTGCATGCACAACTGACTGAAAATAATTATGAGGAGGATCTAAAGTTGGAGGATAACACCCAATATTTTTCTAATGTTGACTATTTTGAGGCAATGGACCTGCAAAACATGGATCTGCAATCAATTGTAGAAGAATGGAGAAACAAATACCCAACAACCATTCCCCAGGATCAAGTTCAAATTACCACCAAAGAATTCATCTGAAATCAAGATCTAATTCTTCTTCAAGCTCACGAACCAGGTAATAACGATAACCACAATTCTTATTTTTCCTATCTATAGGACCTAGGGGATTACTTGGTGAACACTAGTAGAGTGTCACCAATGGATGCAATGTTTCAATCCTCCTCTCAACATCATTAATGAAAGTCATCTTTTGGAACATTAGGGGTCTTAATGGAAAATCCAAGCAAGGACTCATAAAAAACAATCCACCAAGAAAACACTGACATCGCGATGATTCAGGAAATGAAATGTTTTTTTTGAGTCTTTGAATAACATTTTAAAGAATGTCTCGAGAAACTGTGACTATCTAGCCTAGGATGCCCAAGGAGCATTAGGAGGTATTGTTATCACATGGAACCTTTCCTTAATCACTTTTAGGATTCCTTTTCTCTACCCAGAATCCTAACTACTAAATTTTGACCCATTGGTTCAGCGAATTTGAGTTTAATAACCAATGTTTATGGCCCTACTATTACCATTAAAGAAAAAGTATTCCTTCAAAGCCTCCAAAGAGCCTCAAAGCTTATAGGGGAAAACTACTTCTAGACTATAAGCGAGGATTTTAACATGATAAAAAATCTCAATGAAAAGAAAGGTGGGATTCGTAGACACAATGAAGAAATTCCCCTCTTTGTGGAATTTATCAATAATTCTAAAGTTATAGATTCAAGCCCACACAATGGCTTATACATTTGGAATAATAAGTGACAAGGCACATATCAAATAGATTTAAGACTCGTTGATTCCTAATAGTACATAGAATCATTTTCACATAGAACTTTCTATGGGCTAGACTGGTAGTCCCAAGAATATGCTCTTCAAGTTTGAGGCTTTTTGGTTATGACATCTTGATTTTCTCTCTAATGTGGAAAAATGATGGAAAAAATTAATCATTTTCATGGAACCCTTATGTATCACTTCTAGTAGAAGTTAAGAGATATTAAAATTAAAATCAAGAATATAAATATTGAATATTTTGGTGACATCCACAAAGAAAAACTAAATCTAGAACAAGAGATGGCCACCATCCAATAAGCAATAATATCAAATGGAAGATTTGAGGAATTGGAAGACCAAGAGTTAGTTACTCTCCTCTAGTTGGAGGAAAGATAGAAGCAAAAGGAAATTCTCTAGAGAAAAGAATCCCAAGTATAATGGCTTAAGAAGGGAGAAAAAAACACTAAATTATTCCACAAATCCATGATAAACCACAAGAAAAGTAATAGAATATCAAGCATAAAATCACCTAATCACCAAAAAGTGGAAATCCATGATAGAATAGACTAGGAACTTATGAATCATTTCCAAGCCACACTCACGAACATGGTTCTAACAAAAGGCCTACTATCAAGAAAATAATAAAGCATATTACCAAACTTGTAATAAGGGAACATAATGCTCTCGTTTTGAAGGAAATCACCATGCAGGAAGTGGAAGAAGCTATTATGAAAATGCCTAAATGCAAGAACCCGGGTCTCAGTGACTATACCATTGATTTCTACCCATCTTACTCGAAAATTATCGGGTAGGGTGTTTAGCATGTAGTAGAATATTTTTGACGTTCCTCCTCTATCTTAGCAGCCCTTGATGCTACCTTTATATCTCTTATTCCTAAAAAATCTCATGTTGATTCTCATTCAGATTTGAAGGCTATTTCCCTATGTAATGTTATCTATAAAATCATCTTCAAAGTTATCACAAAATTACTAAAACCCATTATCCCCTAACTTATCTTCCCTAAGAGAACTAGTTATGTGGAAGGATAACAAATTATGGAGTGTATAATACTATCCCATGAAAACATTCACTTGCTTAATTCCAATAAGTCTGCATGTATTCTCATCAAAATTGATATGTCAAAAGAATTTGACAAATTGAGATGGAAATTCACATGCTCATTGCTTTTGGGTTTTTCTTGCCTTCATTTCCAAACTTTCTTCTCCATCCTAGTTAAAGGGTCTCACTCTCCCAATTTTGTCCACTCAAGGGGTATTAGGTAGGGAGATCCCATTTCCCCTTGCATATTTCTCCTCAAGGCTAAAGGACTGGGTAAATCTATCAACTCAACCCTACGGCTTGGCCAATGAAAAGGTATTCCTCTTGGTTCCTATTATCACATTAACTATGTTCTTACAAGTTTTCAGAAAATGATGACAATTTCAAAGTCAACATTTTATTTGTAATAAACAAGGAAACCACTGATAGCGGGGCTATCAACGCTTTAATCTTTCGATAATATTTTTTGAAGAAATTAGCTGACAACGAGTTATCAATGTTTCTTCTATAAAATTGACTAGTTAAAAACTTTGTTTTTCCTGTACAATACAATAATTTCGAGCACGTCTTCCAGACAAATGAGAACGAATTTTACAAAATCGAAAGAATTTTTGTCCATAATAGACCTATTTAGAAAAACCTCTCTCAGTTTTCTAGAAGGTGTTGTGGTTTGAACCATTTGAAAGGATATTTGAAAGGTTCTTTTTTTAGGATTTTGCAATCTTATTTTAGTAATTGTTTTCAAAATCATGTCCTGAACAAATGAGAATGAATATTTCAAAACCGAAAGAGCTTTTTGTCCATAACAAACCCATTTATAAAACCTCTCTCAGTTTTTTAACATATATCACGGTTTTGGATTTAAGAAGGGATCACTAGACCCTATTTTTCAGGAGTTCGTGAGAAAAAAGCTCATGGACGATTGTTGACTTGGATGCCACCTCACCAAATTCAACTTGTTGATCCTTATCTCCAGCCATGAATCCAACAACAACATGATATTTAGATGCAGATAGGATTAGGGAGTTTTCTATATGCATGTATTTGATAAAGTATGTTATTATTTTTAGATTTTGTAATTAAATTTTGCTAAAAAATTGTTTTAGTTTGCAGTCTTTCCTATAAAGACAAACATAGATTTGGATATCAGTTTTGGCTACAAGGTGTTTGCTCCGACGACTCCATTTTCAAGAATCCAGAGTTAAAAGCTTCCATGGCTACTCAATTGTGAGAAGGATTCATAACTTATATGGTTCAATGGTTATTTTACTAGGCCAATGAAGAGTTTAGACGTTGCTACTATTGTTTCAAGGTATGCAAGTTTAGATTTTACAGTTATTCTTGGTTTTCCTAATCATCTACCCAAAGATGAATATTTTCTGACAAATGGACCAAAATTTAGTGGTGATTATTTGAGCTTGAATTTGAAACATATTGCAAATTTTCGTGCCTTTACTGATCTTCTTAAAGTCAAGTGTGAAGATGTATACATGAGATTATTTTATGATTCAGTCCAAGGGAAGTGCAAAAATTGGATTGAATGTTTGTCTGCGAAGTCCATAACATCCATAACAAGATTTTGGGTTATCTTTTTGGAAACATGGATGGAGAAAGAAAAATCTATAGTAGATCATGTTTCCATCCAAGGTTTTAGAGAATGGAATGATGGGTATACTAATGGTGAAGTGGATACAATTTTTTTTGCAGTTTTGTCCTCTTATTTAAAGTCATGCAAATGTAGCTCATAAGAAAAGATTCATTTCTTAGAAGAGTAGTCCAAGGAAATTCAGACAAAGCTTGTAATATTAGAGGATCATTTTTTTTCCATATCAAGATCATTCTTTTGGAATTTATTTTCAACAACAATGAAAAGACACATTGCTTCCTTCTATCATTAAGAGTGGAAAGTTTTCTGTTTTGGATTATGAATTTGAAATAGAAAACAGATCTGATAAATTCAACCATGATTATCCAGTCATTGAATACCTTGAGGGTCATCAGATAGATCATCATTTTTATGATCCCGTAGTTGACTACATGGAGGGTTTTTCTAGTTTGAGTTTTCATCCATTTTTTTCACTGTGGATACAAATTACATCATGACTTTCCTTCGCCACTATACTGTCCAATTTTTATTTTGCTGAAGCACGGTAAAGAGACATGGTATTTGAGTAGCTACTGGATTGGTTGCATTGGCATTTTTGTGTTATTTGGTTGAGCAGTTATTTCAGTTGGTTAGAATAGGAACAATGTACACAAATAAGCTCACAAGATGGAGCGTCCTTTCACTTTGGCATTTCAAATTTTAGTTTTCAGCAATTGGTGTTCAGGTTGAAACCAAAGTTCAAGTGTGGATTCAATTGTAATAAAAAAATTTCATCTTTCACATTGCAGTATAGTTTTTCAGTTTGCATTTTCAATATGGACTTTAGTGTGGTACAATTTACAGGTTGCAGGGTTATTGGTTGGGATCCACCTAATGGATCAGGCTTCTAGTCTATGGGGTTCTTGCTGCCATCCATGATCGACAACATCCTCGTGGAGCCAATTGTTATCACATTAACTATGCTTTTAAAAGTTTTCAGAGAATGTTGACAGTTTCAGTGTTAGCATTTATTTGTAATAAACAAGGAAACCACCGATAACAGGGATACCAACACTATAATGTTCCAATAATATTTTCTGAAGAAATTCACTGACAATGAGATTATCAACGTTTTATGTAAAAATGACCAATTAAAAACTCTTTTTTTCCTATACAACATAACTATAATTTTGGGCTAAGTGTCAAGAGATTAACTGTGTTTATAGTAGAGCGAAGGGCCGAGACTAGAGCTTGTCGAGCAGTAGAGAAATCAGTGGAAAGTGGAACTATAAAACAAAAGGGAAGGAGTTGGTGCACCAATAAATCAAGTTTATATATTTGAGCATTTGTATTGGCCTTTGTTTTCAGTCTGAAAATTGTATGAAAAGCATAAGAGTGGTTAGAGAAGGTAGTGGCTTGCATTCATAAGAGGTTGGTGCCTCTTGGCAAGTGGTGGCTTGCTATCTTAAGGGGGTTGGGGCCTCTTGTGAGTAGGTGCTTACAAAAAACTTGATGTAATTAAGTAGGTGCTTAATTTACATCATAATAACAAACAAATTGGTGGTTTTCTCCCTTTGGGTTTCCACATAAAAATTATCTGTGTTAATATGTGTATGTTTCTTAAATTGATGGATTGTGTGCTTATGTGAGTGTTTTAATTTTTTGTATATATATACATATTGTTGTATGAATTCTCTCACAAGTAACTGACAAAAGTAAAAGGAAATATAAGAATTGACCTTAAATTTTGTGCTTATGTGAGTGTTTTAATTTGTTGTATATATATACATATTGTTGTATGAATTCTCTCAAAAGTAACTCACGACAAAAGCAAAAGGAAAGATAAGAATTGACCTTAAATTTTAACAACCTCACTATTACTGATTCAACCCCCTCCCCTCGACCCGTCGTTCCCTCCTATCAATAATTCCTTATTTCAACATTAATATCACAATAACAAAAATTTAATTAAGTTAATATGTTTAAATTAATATAATATAAATCTAACTAATTAAATAGTTTTATGTTATTTAATTTACTATATTTATTTCAAAATAAGTAAATACATATATTTTTAAAATAATATATCATATTATGACCCACAGGGTGTAGAATAGACTGTGGTGGGGTGTACTGTTAAGGCACTCTTTGATGTGAAGGTCATTGGTTCAGAAATCCATGGGAAAAAATCTAGCCATGTTAAGGGTTGGTGTGGCTTGTGATGAGTGTGATCCCAAGGTGATTTTGACAACCGGTGCACTGTTAAGGCACTTTGTGATGTGAAAGTCAATGGTTCAGAAATCCATGAGATAAAATCCATCCATGTTAATGGTTGGTGTGGCTCGTGATGAGTGCGATCCCGGGGTGATTTTGACAACTTAGACCCCCTCGGTCATAGTTTCTCAAGGAAAAGATTAAACGTGCAATACTCGCACAACTTATCAATAAAAAATATATCATAGTATTATAATTTTTAAATAATGAATTATATTTTTTCTTCCATAGGTGCTCTGCAATCCGTTATAGGGGATATGTGTAGGCGTAGTGTAAGAATCTCTCTCTCTCTCTCTCTCTCTCTCTCTCTCTCTCTCTCTCTCTATATATATATATATATATTATATATAATGTGAAATGAAAAATAATTTCGCCTGACAATGAACTATCTCGCACATTTTAATTTATAAAAGAAAAATTAACAAACAAAAATGAGTGAATTAGATAAATATTAAGTAAAAAACTATGGGCGACACGTTTCTCAAAAACTATTTAACATAATAAAATCCAGTGACTAAAAATGAAGTTTAATAGGTGATATGGACGCAAGTTGTATGGATTAGTCTAACTTATATATGAAATAATCTTTTTCATCAGAATCTGTGGTACTTTCAAGCAAATTTTTGATTTTTTATTGTTTAAAACACGTTTTTGAATGCATAAATGGATTCAACACCCTAAAAACCCCACGAGACACTTAAATTATATAGATTAAACAACTTAAACTCAAGTTTTTAAAAATATCTGCCAGATTTTTGTTAAAATTATTGAGAGAACATGCCCTAAAAATGACCATTTCATATATAAGTTAGATAATACCTATATATAATATTTAACTTAATAGAAATTAAAAATCTATGGTAGAGATTTTGAGTGCCCAAGGGCTTTTCAAGGTGTTGAATCCAGTTATGCATTCAAAAAAATATTTTAAACAACAAAAAATCACAATCTTGCTTGAAATTGTCACCAAATTCCCGTGAAAAAGGTTCCATTAAAATATTTGATATAAAATATAACTATATATATTAACGATTTAATAAATGCAAACGTATGTATTATATATGAGAGACTAATTAAGCACTTTATATATGTGTGTGTTGTGAAAATGTCGATCTCAATTTTTAAGTGAAATTTAAATTTATAAATATGTAAATTAATAGATTAAATTGAAGCATTTTTTTTTGGTCAATTTTATTCTAAATATATTACAAATTTTTAAAAATGTTATTTTTAAGTTCTTTAATTTGCAAAGATAAAGTGTCTCAAGGGGTTTTAAGGTGCATAGTCAATTTGTGCACTCAAAAGTGTGGTTTAACTAACAAGAAATAACAATCTTTCTAGAAATTGTATTTCCATACCAAAAAGTCATTTAATCTATTAGTTAGACTTCACAAATCAAGTTTAAAAATATAAATTATTTTTTATTAATTTGCAAGTTTAAATTTCAACAATTAAATATTAATAATTTAAAATTATATATATATATATATATATATATATATATATATATATATATATAATTATACTTTTTTTCTCAAAATTTTCAACATAGATTATTATTAATATACTATAATTTATAAAATTATTATTTAGTGAAAAAAACACTAGTACTTAATACTTAAGAATTTACCAAGGGTTCACAGAGATCAAATTTGCTGACTCACATACAAACCTCTTTTAAAGTGAAAAGAAATTTGATCTCTGCTTAGTTGGTAGATCGAAGTTAAGGTGGATCTATGCTGGTTAATATAAAATCAATTAGGTTGGATCTATGCTGGTTAATATAAAATCAATTAAGATGGATCTATGCCGGTTAATATAAAATCAGCAAATATACTTTGTTTGATATTAGAACTTGTCTGCAAAATGCATATGAGAATATTGAGTTTTTGCAGCTTAAGACACCGATACAACAACGTAAGCATCATTCTAAACTATTTTCTATTCAGAACAATCCATTGCTCCAGATTGAGACATAATCCAATCAGAAACAAGAATACAAAGTTAATGTTGATTCACATTCTGTGCCTAGTGCAAGAGCAGATTTGCATGCAAAAGAAGAAATTCAACTTGCACTTCCCAAGACGATTCTTAGACCTTGGGAAGAGCTTGTAAGCAAACGGAAAATAACATGTATTGGATATGATAAGGAGGCGTCCTTTCATACTATAGACTACTCAAATCCAATAAAATTTAAAAGTGTAGGGTTTTTTCATGGTAGTTCATCTTCACTTGTTTCGGATTATGCTCCTCTTCCACAACAACCACCGATTATCAGATGCCAACATTGTGATAGAGTTGGCCATGTGAAGGTTCACTATTTTGATCTTCACCAGTGCAAGCATTGTGGTCAATGTACTCATTCTTCACACAGATGCTTCAAAAACAGACATCCTATAAGAAAAAATATTCACCTTGGATGGATAACTTCTTGGCAATGGGATTCAACAACCAAGAAGATATTTCAGTCATATGTCAGACTTTCTTCTAGAGTATTGAAAGGTCTTACAGTTGAATTCTCTTCATCTTCTCACCTTGTATTTGACAAGGGGGAGGTAATGGTCATCTACAAGTTTCAAATATAAATAAAGCGACCCTTAGCCACAACTTAAACATGTTGTCTAAGCCTATAGCCAGAGACAACCATACCCAGATTTAGAGTTGTAGATAGAGACACAGAAGCTCCTAAGCATGACTTTGGTTTATGGTCTTCCTTAAACCACCACAGGTTGTAGACCTCCCTTTCCAGGTTGAAGGTCTCCCTCTCCAAAGAATTAAGGAGCACTTCCTCTAGCAGAAGACTTCAACTTCTTGCCAAATTTGGAAAAGTTCTGAGAATCGCACTAAACATTCCTTTGGTTGGTGGCCTTCCTTAAACCATTGTAGGTTGTAGACCTCCCTTTTTTCAGGTTGAAGGTCTCCCTCTTCAAAGCATTAGGGATGCTTCCTCTTGCAGAATATTTCTACTTCTTGCTAGATTTGGAAGAGTTTTGAGAATTGCACTAAGTGTTCTAGTGTTGGTGGTCATTCTTAAACCACCGCCAGTTGAGACCTCGAGTTCTCCCACCTTATGCCATCATCTCAGAGAACAAATTTAGCCTATTGTTGTCATGCATTATTGTATTTTGTATTATAGCTCTCTTCTTGGACTCATATATACCCCTACAGATTAAGGGGGGGGATGTTGGACACCTAATCTGCTAAGGGTTAAGGTGAGGAAGTTGAACAATCAAAGGGAGTCCAAGAGACCTTGGAATATGAAGCGAAGAGTCACAAGAGTGTATTATAAAATATAATTCATGTTTTATTTTTCACATCCCATCTTTGCCATGGTTGTGTTTAACAAATTTAATTATTTTGTGTCTATTTTGGAATAGGTATACATATAATTTAATTATCAATAATTATTATGTTGATGGTAGGGATTTAAACTATGCATAACATTTTAGAATATATGTAGTAGTAATCACGAATCAAAGGTTTAAACTTATCTCAAAAGTAGTTATGCCCTTTCTTCCCTTTTAATTAAATTAATTAATATAAAAAAGTCGAACATGCATTATGGTTTTTTGGAATGGTATTGGCCTATGGTATTATAACAAAGTTTATTTGCAAATTAATGGTTTTTTGGAATGATATTGGCTTATGGTATTATAACAAATCTTATCTATAAATTAAGATTTTCCACAATAAAACATAAACAAATATCATTTATTATAATATATATATATATATTAATATATATATATATATATATATATATATATATATATATATTATATATATTATATATATATATATATATATATATTAGATATAGATATATATATATGACTAAAATAACATTGGTCAGGTTTAGTATATTAAATAACATTTAAAAAATAAAAAACAATGAAATTTATTATATACCACAGACAACCACATTATATATAAGAGAAACGTTGTAAGCTATTTTGCAGGTTCCACTTGTTGATTACAGGCTCATTTATTCTACAACCCAGTGTGAAGGCGATGTGTAAGTATTATCTAGACACCAAATTGGTGTATGAGACCCCCTTGTTTGTGGGACAAGGGACCCACCTCTTTGCTGCTAAATCTAGAAGGCATACATACTCTACCCCCATTTGGTTTTGAACCTATGAACTCTTAGGAGGAAACACATGCTCTTAACCATTAGGCCCACTCATGCTGTATGCCTATGCTCAACTTGGAGTTTATACGTATCCCTATTCATATAAAAATAAAATATTCTCTAAATATAAAAGAAATGCCTGCTATAATAAAAAAGAAAAAAAATGTAATGCATGTTGAATTAGTTGTTCATATGACCTAATATAATAAAATATTCAATGTGGGTTATGAACACACTATTTTAATATGAATTAATATTGACGTATACTTCAAAATATATTAATAAAAAAAACTTTTTAATGTGTGCTAATAGAATGACTCAATGCATATGTTATGTAAAATATTTTATGTATTGTTTTAAAAATTTATGTATACATCATATAAAGCTATTGAAAAAATAAGTTCTATTGGTTAAAACATTTGAAGTGGTCTCATTATAGTTTAATCCTTTTTTAGGCATACCATTTTTTTTTTGTAGAAATCAGAAAGAATTTTTGGACTTATAAGTTTAAGTAATGTAATCTCTATAGCATTCAAAAATACAATTTAAACAATGAAAAATTACACATAGTTTTGCACTCTAAAATAAGTTTGCATTTGAAGAAAATTGATCTCTCTCGGCTCATGTTAGATCCATGCTTAAGATGGATCAATGCTGGTAAATATAATATAATTGACTACCATTTACAAGAAACATTTACATTCGACAGAGAAAACGTATACATCCCTTTCCCATTAGATAATTAATGAATTTTGGCTAGACCAAAATAGATTCATCTTAAGTATGGATCTAACATGGGCCGAGAGGGATCAAATTTCTTTATGTGCAAACTTTCTTAGAGTGCAAACTATAATGTGTTATTTTTCATTGTTTAAATTGTATTTTTGAATGCTAAATAGAATATATATATATAGGACCACATAAAAATTTTAACTATAAAAACTAAAATTTGTTTATTTCTATATATAGATATATATGAAATTGATATCAATATAGATTAGTTAACATAAATCTTCAAATAGTTTATTTAAATCTCTTGTTAAAATATTTTTGAAAAGTATAAGATTTAAACATCTAATTCAAACATTTTTTTAGCCAACATTTTTTTTCTATTTAGAACATAATTTTTAATTTTTGTTTTTATTTTAAAGGGGCACAGACAAACTTACACATCCCCTCATACTTGGTTGTAGAGTGACTCTCTCAGCTGAAAATTTTGTCACTTTAATAATGAGATTTTGTAAGTTTTAATTAAATTAAAAAAAATTATAGATAATTTGTGAGATATTTAATAATATGGATTAAGGACAAGTTTAGAACATGGAAAAAATTCAAATATATATTTTTTTGAATTCGTTTTGGATTATTAGATTATTTATCAAATATTATGTAGGGCGCAAAGACTTTTTTCCCATAAAAAATGCTTTCTTTCATTTCTTTCCTTGTTCATTCAAATAAGTGAAATGTCTGCTCCAACAATCAAATAAAAGTAATTTCTATTACAATTTCCAACATCAAAACTTGTCATTTTAACACTTTCGCCAATAACCCACCAATTAAGGTGAAGGGTTCTTTTTAATTAAATAAAAAGAATTTGAAAGACAAAAGGTATTTGATTTTTTTTATATGGTGACATGGAGTCTAAACATGAATCAATTTTGCAGCGAGGAGAGTAAGGAGCCATTCCTTCATGGAGCCTCTCATTTCTCCTTTAAAAATAGCTGAATAGAAAATTTTGGAGTAGTTGGAATTGTCACTGCGACAACAATTGCAAACCACTGTCAAATTTACATTTTCCATTAATTGAAAAACATTCGTATTTAGATTGGCTTTTACTATTTAGTTACAGTTCCTCTTACCACTTTTTATCGTTAGAGTAATTTGGGTTCCGCTTCCACTCGCTACAGGTGATGAGGATGGAGGGATGTGAGTTGATGGTGTAGAGGGCGTCAATGCAGAAGATGAGGGAGTCCCATTTATTCTGCTAGCTATCGCTATTATGGCCTTTGCCTGCACCGCCATCGCAACACAAAAAAAAATCTCAATGCAAATTACCAAAAAAATCTCTGCAAATTTGATATTTCAAGGACTCCAATGAAATATAATAAAATCCACAAGCTATAAAAAAATCCTTCTTCTGCAAGACTGCTACACTACTTTATCTGTCGGTACATTGTAGATGTTCACTTTCCCTGCATAGAAAATTGTGAGAAGCGGGGAAGGGGATTGTACATTTATATCATTCGGCTCGGCATAATAAAATCACATTCAACATAAATTCTGCCATTGAGGGGAAAATTTTTGTATGATGTAATTTAAAAATAAAAGAGGGCAACAATGATGGGCGTAGAGGAGCACAGACAACACAAGACTTCATGAATTCAACGACATGCAACAGATGACAAACAAGAATGGAAAACTGAAAACATAGAAAACACAAACTTTTCATTACTGGAGGGCCTTGCTTTGGCCTGTATCCCTGAGGTAGAGGAGAGATTACAAATTTATAGATGGAAGAAGCTCTAGAATTGTACAATTCTATCATGTGGAATACATGACTGCACAGTGGAGTCACTGGGACGATGTAGTAGGTTGGCGTGGGTGGCGGACGACTGAGGACGGTGAGGTCGATGCCATTTTTTTTTTTTTTTAATTCAACTGCACATTTAACATTCTCCCACTTGAAGCCGAATGAAGAATCCCGAATCAAGTCACCTTGAGTCCTAGCATGCCTCTACATATCTCATGTTTATTTCTTGGTAGAACCTTTGTGAGCATATCAACAGGGTTCTTACTTGTATGGATTTTTTCCAAGGATAATTGTCCTTCCTCCAACACATGCCAGATCCAATGGTATGTTAAGTCAATGTGCTTTGTTTTTGAGTGAAATGATGGGTTTTTCATCAAGTGAATGACACTTTGACTATTACAATATAGCACATACTTGTCCTGTTTTATACCTATCTCTCCTTGGAATCGTTGCATCTAAAACATATCTTTACAAGCCTCTATTGCAACTATGTACTCTTCCTCTGTTGTAGAGAGAGCTACTATTCTTTGTAGCCTTGACACCCAAGATACTGCTGCATCAACAAATGTGCACAAATAACATGTAGTGGAATTTCTGGTGTCGATATCTCCAGCCATATCTACGTCTGTGAATCCTTCAAGCATAGTCTCATTATGACCAAAACATAAACAATAATGACTAGTACCCTTATACCTCAAAATCCATTTTACTGCTTGCCAATGTTGTTTCTCTGGATTGGCAAGGAACCTAATCACTACTCCCATTGAATATGCAATGACTAGTCGTATACATACCATGGCATACATCAAGTTGCCAACTACCAAAGCATAATGAATATTTCTCATCTCTTCCTTCTCCTTGTCATCACTAGGACATAACTTAGTACTCATCTTGACGTGAGTTGCAAGGGGTGTACAAAATGGCTTGGAATCCTTCATATTAAGCCTATTAAGCACATTCTTGACATATTTTTCTTTTGACAGCCACAACCTTTTGTTTTTCCTATCATAGATGATCCTCATGCCCAATATATGGTGTTCTGGACCCAAATCCTTCATTGCAAATTTGTTGCCCAAATATATCATGCCCAACAATCAACATGTCATCCACATATAAAAATAATATGATATACTTCCTTGATCATACCTCTTAATATAGACACAATGGTCATCTTCCAGCCTGTGAAAACCATGTTCCAACATGAATGAATGAAATTTCTTGTACCATTGTCGAGGTGCTTATTTCAACCCATGGAGGCTTCTTCAACATGCAAACAAGGTCTTCTTTATCTTTTTCTATGAAGCCTTCTGGCTGCTCCATATAATTTTCTTCCTCCAATTCTCCATGAAGGAAAGTAGTTTTTACATTTAACTGTTCACATTCTAAGTCTAAAGCAACAACAAGACCAAGAATAACTCTAATGGATGATATCTTAACAACATGTGAGAAAATTTCAGTGAAGTCAATACCTTCCTTTTTGGAAAATCCTTTCACCACCAACCTTGCTTTATACCTCTCCTTCTTTTCATCACCTTTGTGCTTAACCCTGTAAACCCATTTGTTTTTTAGAGCCTTTCTAGCTTTTGGAAGCTTTAACAACTCCCAATTTTTATTTTCCAACAAAGAGTTCATTTCTTCCTCCATCGCTTTCTTCCATTCTTTACTGTGCTCAACTCTACAAGCCTCTTGAAAACAATTAAGATGTCTTCCTATTGCTCTTCAAACCTGTCAATAAATTTCTTGACATCCACCTCACCTAGAGTCCTCTTAAACATTTCTGACTCATTAAATATAACATCCATGCTTCTAATAATTTTATTTTTGACTAGATCCCATAGACGATAACCAAATTCTTCATCTGCATATCCTAGAAAAATGCATTTCATAGATTTATCATCTAACTTAGCTCTATTTTCTTTTAGAATATGTACAAATGCTTCACATCCAAATATTTTCAAATGAGAATAATTCAACTTCTTACCAGTCCAAACTTCTTTAGGGATGCCGCCATCCAAGGCTGTACTTGGAGATCGATTTATAAGATAGCAAGTTGTCCTTACAACTGCTGCCCAAAAATTCTTCTCCAAACCATAATTGCACAACATACTTCTCACCTTTTCCATAATGGTGTGATTCATCCTTTCTGTAACACCATTCCGTTGAGGAGTACTAGGCACAATCTTCTCATGCTTTATGCCAAACCTGTTACAATATTACTTGAATGCATTTGAGAAATATTCTCCACCATTATTTGTTCTCAAGCACTTGAGCAACTTGTTAGTTTCTCTTTCAACAACAACATGGAATTTTTGAAATATTTCATATATTTCACTTTTAATTTTCATAGGGTAGGCACAAACCTTCCTGGACTATAATTGTTACAAAATATGATTCTCCTCCTAATGACTTGATGTTAACAGAACCAAACACATCTGAGTGTATCAATTTTAACAAATTTTTCTTTTTGTCATGGCAACCTCTAAGGAATGAAACCTTTCTTTCTCTACCATATATACAATGCTTAGAAAGATTGAGATTGTAGGATTTCATACCTGGAAATAAATTTTTACCAACAAGGATTTTTAAACCCTTCTCTCTCATGTGACCCAAGCGCTTATGCCATAGATCTGCTGAATTTCCTTCTTTTGTGACAACAAAATATGATTTTCTTATAATTGCCTTCAATGTATATAATGTCTTGGGTCCTCTAGCCATGACCAATGATCCTTTGCTAATTTTCCAGCCTCCTTTTCCAAAGCTTGTGGAATAGCCTTCATCATCCAACTGTCCCATAGAGATCAAACTCATGCGCATTTTCGGTACACGTTTGAACTGTTTCAACAATATATCTTGTCCATCCTTCATCTTGATATCGACATCTCCTACTCCAACAATAATGAAAAAATGATTATTCCCCAAATGCACTCTATCATAATCACCAGGATTATATGCAACAAAATTATCTTTGCATGGGGTTACATGGTGAGATGCCACATATCCAAGGATCCAATCAAAGCTACTACTAGATGCATATTAACATGCATCCCCTACTAAAACAATAAACAACACATCACCATCTGTGGCTACATCAGTCACCTTCATTTGTGTTGGATGACTTGTGATTTTTACTGGCTGGTCTTTGATGCTTTTGTCCTTTCTTCTACACTCAATATTCCTTCTTCATGTGCCCGAGCTTGCCACAATGAAAGCAGATGATCCTGCCCCTCCTTGATTTCGATTGGCCTCTCGATCGTGATTGTCCTTGTCGGCCTTGATCAATTCTCCTACCACGATCACTTAAAGCTAAAGCTTCTCCTCGCTGGTTTTTTGCAATTGACTTGCGTTGCAGTTCATTATTCATTAAAAGACTATCGACATCATTAAAATTCAAGGTCCCTGCAGGTGCTGAAGTACTCATAGCTATAATTAAATTTTCTCAGTTGTATGGCATAGAACACATTAACAAAATGGCTCTAATTTCATCATCTAGAATGATTTTAATAGAGGCAAGCTGACTATTAATAATATTAAATTCATTCAAATGCTTAACAACTGAAGCACCCTCCTTCATCTTGAGATTGTAAAGCTTCTTCACCAAGAATACTTTGTTTGATGTCGTTTTCTTCTTATATAGATCATGGAGCTTCTTCCATAATCCTTTTGCCGTATTTTCTCTGGACACATTGAAATACACATTGTTTGCTAGATACGGGTGGATTGTTGCAATCACCTTTCTATCTAGCTTATTCCATTCCTCATCTGTCATTGATGAGGGTTTCTTTGTTACACCCTCAATCGACAAATACTGATCCTACAAAATCAATATATCCTTCATTTGTGATTTCCATAGGGAAAAATTAGCCTTGCTCAATTTCTCCATATCTGTAACTGTTGTCTCCATTGTTAATAAAATTCACGCCCTAGAAAATCAAACTCCTCTTACAAAATAAAACTTTACAAAAAAACCTTTAATTATTGCACCTTTTAAAATAAAAGACAAAATCCACCTCCTTTAATATTTTTTTATCATATAACAAAGATCACCTCCCTTTTAAAATAAAAATCCCTCTCCCTTAACAAAGGAGCACCTCCCTTTTTTCACGCCTCCCTTTTAACAAAGGAACACCTCTTCTTTTTAATTAAATAATTAATTAATGAATTAAAATGCATTACTTCCAACCCCAGGTTTTTAATGTTGTTCATTTAAGCAACCACAACCACAACTCACAAACATACACGATCCCATACCATTCCACTGGTCATTGCCTCCGCCTTCCAGAGTTCTCCAGCAGATAGCGGGACGTTGCCAAAATAGGGCTCGTTGGTACAACACTGAGCTTCAACGTCGTGACATTAGGTGGCATGCACAAGATATATCGACCCTCCTTGAAGAGTGTGGGTGTCGAAAGAGGGCGCAGGTACTAAAGGCCGTAGGGTGTGAAAGAAGTCGCCGAATTGAAGGGACTAGAGAGAGTCCTTGCTATGCTAACGATGCCTTGGCCAATGAAAAAGTCCAAGACGCCGACTGAGAATAGTCCCAACACAAACCTATAAAAGGCCACTTTATTACACAATGGTTTGTGCCCACTTCATTATTCGTGCGATCCCAGTGGTTCAGATCATGAGCAACTCATAGATAATGCCAATGGTGGACTTTGACGGATGGGATTCTGCCCATGAGCAGATCAAGAGGGAGATCTTACGTAAGTAAAAGACCAATAAGGCTCTGAAACCAGTTGATGGGCATAGAGGAGCGCAGAGGAGCACCGACAACAAAAGACTTCACAAATTCAGAGACACACAACATATCACAAACAAGAATGGAAAAATGAAAGCACAGAAAACACAAGCTTTTCATTACTGGAGGGCCTTGCCTTGGCTTGCATTGCTCAGGCAGAGGAGAGATTACAAATTAATAGATGGAATAAGCTCTAGAATTCTCCAATTTTTTCATGTGGAATACATGACTGCACAGTGGAGTCACTGGGATGATGTAGTAGGTTGGCATCGATGGTGTGGGCGGCGAACTGCTGGGGATGGTGAGGTCGACGCCGATTGTTTTGTTTTTGTAAATCGGCTTCACATTTAAGAAACAAGATTTAATTTATTGTGATTCTAATAAACAAAATGCTAAACCAACCAAGCAGTTCTCCCTTTATTTGAGTGTAATAAGGAGTGAGTCAATATTTGAACAATAAGTTTAGATACTCAAATTTTACTATAACAAAATTAGTTCATAAGTTTAATTTTACACATGTACCCATCAAAATTACAGGCCACTGTGGATTCAAAAATCTAACAAGTGTGGAGTTATCTTTTTGCTACTAATTTGGGAAACAATTTGTACTGGAAAATTGTTAATTTTCTTTAAAATCCCATTGAGTAGAATTGAACATTACCTGTGATACTGTTTTTCTTTGTCCATGTTGCGAGATTTTCCCATGATTTTTCCAAGGGTTGTTTTCCCTTATCATTGTCAGTTAAGGTATTCAAAGATCATGAAAAAACCCACATTTGTTGAGCTGAGAGGCTCATTCTACAACCCAGTGTGAGGGCGGTGTGTAAGTATTTATGTGCTCAACTTGGAGTTGACACGTGTCCCTATTAATATAAAAATAAAATATTTTGTAAATATAAAAGAAATCCGTGCTATAATAAAATAGAAAAAAATTATTATCCAATTTAAGGTCACAACCAAGCCAGACATCAAATTGGTGTATGAGACCCCCTTGTTTGTGGGACAAGGGAGGTGGTGTATGAGACCCCCCTTGTTTGTGGGACAAGGGACATTTTACTGCTAAGTCTACGAAGGCATACATACTCTACCCCCTTTGGTTTTGAACTTGTGACCTCTTAAGAGTAAACACATGGTCTTAACTATTAGGTCCACTCAAGCTGTAATGCATGTTTAATTAGTTGTCCATATGATGTACTATAATAAAAAATCCAATGTGGGTAATGAACAAAATATTTTAATATGAATTAATATTGATGTATACTTAAAAATATATTAATAAAAAAACTTTAATGTGCTGATAAAATAATTTTATATATTGTTTAAAAAATTATGTATATATCATAAAAATCTATTGAAGAAAATAAGTTTGATTGATTAAAACATTTGAAGTGGTCTTATTACAACTTAATCCCTTTTTAGTTATACCATTCTCTTGTAGAAATCCAATAAAGAGTTTTTGGACTTATAAGTTCAAGTAATGTAATCTCTATACCATTCAAAAATACAATTTAAACAATGAAAAATTACACATTGTTTTTGCACTCTAAAATAAGTTTACATCTAAAGAAAATTGATTTCTAGACTTATATGAGATTTAAATAAAATGGAAAAACAAAATCTTACTAAATTCATTGGATTAAGTACCAAAAAAGTAACAAAAATCATGAACCTGTGGGAGTGGCCATCTCCGAAAATAATAAAAAATATCAATGTCTGATACCAAGAAAGAAAAAGAAAATCGTACGGCCAAAAGAGCACAAGTTATAATTTCATTTCAAAATTTTCAAGCGGGACTGCTCAGTTTGAAATCCCGAGGACAGAGTGACATTGAATGCACAAGAGAAATCAAATCAAGTCTGTGGGATAAACGCTCTGGGAATGTGGATGCCTATGTTATGTACGCTCTGTCTCAGAGGGTGTATTAAAGACTTAATAAAGTTGTAAATATTGTTTGGCAAGATATATTTACCAGTTTACGTAGCCATTAATATCCGGATAAGTATATGTCTATCCGTAGATAATGTAACTGTTTTAATTTAATGGTGGACATATACTATCCCATATTTATGGCTAAATACACTGATAAATAATAATTGTAGTTGATTTTGAATTTACTCTCTTCACATTGGTTGTTTGAAACCTAAATCTACTTTTCAATGGAATTTTATCTTTTGCGTTTTTATTGGCTGAAAGGAAAAGATAATAGGAAAGTAAAGTTTTACTTGGAACCTTCTCATTTCTGGAGTTTTCTAGGTAGAGGAATTGCTGGTTTTGTTAAAAATAGCTGGAATTTAGACAAAAAAAAATGAAAAAATCTTGTAGAAACAGTATTTGAATCAAATTTTTAAAAGTTGAAAAAAATTCAAAACCATTAACTACTATAACTTGGATTTTTGAAAAAAATTCAAGACCATTAACCACTGTAATTTGGATTTATAAAAATATGTGCTAAATTTTCTCTAAACCTAAATTTCCATGGCTTTCTGGAAAAAAGAAAAAAGAAAAAGCAAACTATGGCCTCATCTCGGACCCCGAACTACGAGAAGATGAATGGAAAAAATAATAATGATAGGATATTGGGCGATGTGTCAAATATGTTGTCAAGGTAAAAAGGAAGATGCCAGAAAAAGAAAAATGCCTTCCTTCCTATGTAAACCTGTCTCATGCAGGATCTCATGCAGGACCTGCAACAAGATGAATAAAAGAATAAAGTACAGAAAAGGGAGGTGCTTGAAAACAGGAGACGAAGAGCGTTATATTCTTTAGCTAATTTACGCGGAATACAGCCGCTGTGTCAATAAGTAAAGAATAAAAACAAGAAAAGATCCAAAGGGGAGGGGAAATATAGGTGCAATTATTGCTGAGAAAGAGGGTACGAGTTGGGTGCCTTGGTTAAACATGGCCGACCAAGAATACAACAGCTGTGTCATTTCCTTGTAAACATGGCCGACCTGCAACAAGATGAAGAAAAGAATAAAGTAAAGAAAAGAGAGGTGCTTGAAAACAGGACACGAAGAGCGTTATATTCTTTACATGATTGAGATTCTCATCATCTTGGACCTTCAATAAGAAAACAATAAAAGGAAAAGGAAAAGAAAGATGACATGGACATTGCAATCATGAGCGGTTAAGGATGACCTGTACTTGGATAACTTGTGACCGGTGAAGGATGACCTGTACATCAAGGTCAGAGGAATTTACGCGGGATTTATCTTTTTCTTTTCCTATTAAAGTGAAGGCGGAACATAAACAAAAGTAGGGTATGAGAATGTCATCATGTTGGACCCTCAGTAAGAAAAGAATAAAAAGAAAAGGAAAAGAAAGATGACAATGACATTGCAATCATGTCAAGCACTTGGATGGCTTGTGAGAGGTGAGGGATGGCTCGAGAAAGAGAGTACGAGTTGGGTGACTTGGTTAAAGATGGCCGACCAAGAATACAGCACCTGTGTCATTTCCTTGTAATTCCATCAAAAGCAGCATGACGTGTACTTCTTTTGTAGTTCTGAACAGTAATTTAGATGCATGAGAATCTCATCATATTGGACCTTCAATAAGAAAACAATAAAACCAAAAGGAAAAGAAAGATGGCAATGACATACAGTAATGTCTTTTTAATTATTAACACAAGCAAGTTACAAGTATTTTAAAAATTATTATAGTCATTTTTTTTTTTTTTTACATTGTGGAATCTTTGTTATTCTAACAAGTCAAGTACGACCGATGAGTGTGAATCCATTTATATGCTCTATGTGGAATATTATTTTAAAAAATAATAATAATATTTTTAAATAGAAAAATAATATTAACTATAATTAAAAAAGAAAATGAATATGCTTAAATAAAATATAAAACATCAATAATCATAATTTTTATTGTTGATATTGCAATTTAATGTGGAAAAAATATTTAGCTCACTCTAAGTCATAAATAAAATATTTCAATAACTACATGTATGACATAATAAAATTTCATATCAATTTAGAAATAAGAAAGATAAGATAGATATTACAACTCAATGTGGTAAAAATATTTCAGTCACTCAAGTCATAGATAAAATATTTAGATTAATAAAATTTCATATTAATTTAAAAATATATAAATTAATTATAAGTAAACAAAGTTTAATAAAATTTCATACCAAATTTAAAAAAGATAAATTAATTATAAGTAAACAAAAGCATGAGTAAAATGTTTAAACCTTATATATTTTTCAAAAATATTTCTACATAGGATTTAAATAAACTATTTGAAAATCTATGCTAACTAATTTATATCAATATCAACTTCATATATATCTATATATAGAATGTTAAAATATAATATTTTAATGTTGCACATAATAAAATTTTTAATGTCCAAATAAAAAATTTGAAAACTAAAATTAAAATGGAAATTAAAAATATGGAATACTTCCTAATAAAAATAATAAGATAAATGCATCATTCATTCACTTTTTGATATAAAATTAATATGTAACATTTAAAAATGTTTATAATAATAAAAAATTCCAATGTGAGTCATTAATAAAATATTTTAATATACAGGATTAAGTAACATTGGTATATCCTTAAAATATATTAATAACAAGAAAGTCATTTTAAGTGAATAGATCAAATGTTTCAATGCATGGGATGCATTTTTTCTTCCAAATTTTAAAAGAGGTTTCCACTCTATACATGCTAGATATGTGCTTAATATGGATTTATATTGGTTACCTTTTACAATCATGATATAACTCCTAAGCTGGATGCCATGCTTAGAGAGAACCATTAAACTTCCATCCCAATTCCATATACATAACTCACTTCCCTTCATTTAAGCTAGCTTTTACATCTAAGCTCTTAAATTGGATATCTTAAAATTTAACATCTCATTTGATCCATCCCTTGTTACTATTTTTTATGAAGTAAAGGAGATCAATGTTATTCTCACCAAAAAAAGAAAGGCAAAGAAAAGAAAAGAAAAAGCTTCCTTATTAAATTAATGGTATGTTTTTCATAGCTTAGTGTCTTAGTTAATGGAATAAAAATGATGTGTACTATAAAGGTAAATCGCCAACTGCATTAAGCAATTAGGAGAGATTTGCTTCTTCTCCACATCAACGGAAATAAATCCTTGCAACATCATTGATTTAGTAACAAAAATCAATTTAGAACCTTCCCTAAGTTTTTTCATTCAACTCCTTGCAAAGTCTAGACATGTTAAAGAATGCTTTTTCTAGTAAGTTCCTTGTTTCTATTATAAATTTCACTATATTATATGCCTTGAACTTAAACAATATTCTCTAGATCAAAACTTAATACCCATAGAAATATTTAACCCAAAGAATCTTAATCGGTTGCAATGTTCCGTTCAGAACAATTCACTGCTCCAAATTGAGACAGACTCCCATTAGCAACAAGAATATAAAGTTGAGGTTGATTCACATTTAGTGCCTAGTGCAAGAGCAGATTTGCATGCAAAAGAAGAAATTCAGCTTGCACTTCCGAAGTCGATTATTATACCTTGGGAAAAGCTTGTCAGCATATGATAAGGAGGCATCCTTTCATAATCTAGACTACTCAAAGCCAATCAAATTTCAAAGTGCAGGGTTTCTTCATGGTAGTCCATCTTCACTTGTTTCAGATTATGCTCCTCTTCCACAACAACCATAGACTATCAGATGCCAACATTGTGACAAAGTTGGCCATGTGAAGGTTCATTGTTTTGATCTTCACCCGAGTAATCATTGTGGTCAATGTACTCATTCTTCACACATGCTTAAAAAAAAACCTCCTACAAGAACAAATATTCACCTTGGATGGATCACTTCTTGGTAATGGGCTTCAACAACCAAGAAGATATTTCAGTCATATGTCATAATTTCTTTTAGAGTATTTAAAAGTCTTGCAGTTAAGTTCTTTGCGTCTTCTCACCTTGTATGTGACAGGGGAGAAGTAATGGTCATCTACAAGTTTCAAAGATAAATCAAGTGAGCTTGAGCCACAACCTAAACCTGCTACCTAAGCCTATAGCCAGAGACAACCATACCTAGATTCAGAGTTGTAGACATAGACATAGAAGCTCCTAAGCATGCCTTTGGTTGGTGGTCTTCCTTAAACCACCACATTTTGCACACCTCCCTTTCTAGGTTGAAGGTCTCCTTGTCCAAAAAATTAAGGAGCACTTCCTCTAACAGAAGACTTCAACTTCTTGCCATATTTGGAAGAGTTCCAGGAATCGCACTAAGCATTCCTTTGGTTGGTGGCATTCCTTAAACCACTGCAGGTAATAGACCTCCCTTTTTCTAGGTTGAAGGTCCCCTCTTCAAAGAATTAGGGACATTTCCTCTAGCAGAATATTTCAACTTCTTACCAGATTTGGAAGAGTTTGAAGAAATGCACTAAGTGTTCTAATGTTGGTGGTCATTCTTAAACCACCATCGGTTGAGACCTCGAGTTCTCCCACATTATGCCATCATCTCAAAGAGAAAATTCAGCCTATTCTTCTCACGCATGATTGCATTTTGTATTATAGCTCTCTTCTTGGACTCGTATATACCCCTACGGATTAAGGGGGCGAGGGGAGGGGGCAATGTTGGACACCTAATCTGCTAAGGGTTAAGGTGTGGAAGTTGAACAATCAAAAGGAGTCCAAGAGACCTTGGAACATGAATCAAAGAGTCACAAGAGTGTATTATAAATGTATATATTTGTTAATAGAAATATTCATGTTTTATCTTTCACATCCCATCTTTTCCATGGTTATGTTTAACAAATTTAATTATTTTTTGTCTATTTTGGAGTAGGTATACATATAATTTAATTATCAATAATTATTATGTTGATGGTAGGGATTTGAACTATGCATGATATTTTAGAATATATGTAGAAGTAGTCACGAATCAAAGATTTAAACTTATCTCAAAAGTAGTTATGCCTTTTCCGCTCTTTTAATTAAATTAATTAATAAAAAAAGTTGAACATGCATTATGGTTTTTTGGAATGGTATTGGCCTATGATATTACAACAAATCTTATTTGCAAATTAATGGTTTTTGGAATGATATTGGCTTATGGTATTATAACAAATTTTATTTGTAAATTGCGAATTTCCAGGAAAACATAAATAAATATCCGTAATTTATATATGAATACAATAACATTGGTCGGGTTACTATATTAAATAACATTTAAAAATAAAAACATTGAAATTAATTATATATAAAATAAAAATGAAATTAATTATATACCACAAACAATCACATTATATAAAAAATAACATTGTTATTATTATTATTATTATTATTATCTAACGTGTAAGTATTATTATTATTATTATCCAATTGTAAGGTCACGGCCAAGCCATACACCAATTTTGTGTATGAGACCCTATGAGACCCCCTTGTTTGTGGGACAAAACTCAATGTGAAGGCCATGTGTAAGTATTATTATCCAATTGTAAGGTCACGACCAAGCCATACACCAATTTTGTGTATGAGACCCTATGAGACCCCCTTGTTTGTGGGACAAAACTCAATGTGAAGGCCATGTGTAAGTATTATTATTATTATTATCCAATTGTAAGGTCACGGCCAAGCCATACACCAGTTTTGTGTATGAGACCCTATGAGACCCCCTTGTTTGTGGGACAAAACTCAATGTGAAGGCCATGTGCAAGTATTATTATTATTATTATCCAATTGCTAGGTCACGGCTAAGCCATACACCAATTTTGTGTATGAGACCCTATGAGACCCCCTTGTTTGTGGGACAAGGGACCCACCTCTTGACTGCTAAGTCTAGAAGGCATACATACTCTACCCCCCATTTGGTTTTGAGCCTATGACCTCTTAGGAGGAAACACATGCTCTTAACCATCATGCCCACTCAAGTTGTGTGCCCGTGCTCAACTTGGAGTTGATACATGTCCCTATTCATATAAAAATAAAATATTCTCTGAAAATAAAAGAAATGCCTGCTATAAAAATAAAATAATATGTAATGCATGTTTAATTAGTTGTCCATATGACCTAATATAATAAAATATCCAATGTGGATTATGAACACAATATTTTCATATGAATTAATATTTACATATACTTAAAAATATATTAATAAAAAAAAATTAAAGTATGTTGATAGAATGGCTCAGTGCACATGTTATGTAAAATATTTGATATATTGTTTTAGAAAATTATGTATATATCATATAAAGCTATTGAAAAAATTATGTTTTATTGGTTAAAACATTTGAAGTGGTGAAGTGGTCTCATTACAGTTTAATCCTTTTTTAGGTGTACCATTTTTTTTGTTGAAATCCAAGAAAGAATTTTTGGACTTATAAGTTTAAGTAATGTAATCTCTATAGTATTCAAAAATACAATTAAAACA
The DNA here is from genome assembly GCA_000404065.3 of Pinus taeda. Taxonomy (NCBI): domain Eukaryota; kingdom Viridiplantae; phylum Streptophyta; class Pinopsida; order Pinales; family Pinaceae; genus Pinus; species Pinus taeda. Next base: position 121,988 of record APFE030241339.1, read on the forward strand.
ATGAAAAATTACACATTGTTTTTGCACTCTAAAATAAGTTTGGATTTGAAGAAAATTGATCTCTCTGGGCTCATGTTAGATCCGTGATTAAGATGGATATAATTTACTACCATTTACAAGAAACATTTACATTCTACGGAGAAAATGTATACATCCCTTTCCTTTGAGATAATTAATGAATTTTGGCTAGACCAACATAGATCCATCTTAAGTACGAATCTAACATGAGCCAAGAGGGATCAAATTTCTTCATGTGCAAACTATATAATATGTTATTTTTCATTGTTTAAATTGTATTTTTGAATGCTAAATAGAATATATATAAGACCAAATAATTTTTTTTAACTATATGTATATGTATATATATCTATCTATATATGGAATTAATATCAACATAAATTAGTTAACATAAATCTTCACATGATTTATTTAAATCTCTTGTTAAAATATTTTTGAAAAGTATAAGATTTCAATATCTCATTCACACATTTCTTTTAGCCGACCTTATTTTTCTATTTAGAACATAATTTTTAATTTTGTTTTTATTTTAAAGGGGCACAAATGGACTGAAAAACTTACACATCCCCTCATACTTAGCTGTAGAATAACCCTCTTGTCTAAAAAAATTGTCACTTTAATAATGAGATTTTATAATTTTTAATTAAATTTAAAAAAATTATAGATGGTTTGTCAAATATTTAATGCTATGGATTAAGTACAAGATTAGAACATGGAAAAATTTAAAATAAAGAAAATTTTAAATTCGTTTTCGGTTAGTAGATTATTTATCGAATATTATGTAGTGTACAAAGACTTTTTTCCCAATCAAAAAATGCTTTCTTTCCATTCTTTCCTTATTCATTCAAATAAGTGAAATGTTCGCTTCAAAAATCAAATAAAAGTAATTTCATATTACAATTTCCAACATCAAAACTTGTCATTTTAAAACTTCCGCCAATAACCCACAAATTAAGGTGAAAGGTTCTTTTTAATAAAATAAAAATAATTTGCAAGATAGAAGGAATTTGATATTTTTTATATGGTGACATGGAGTTTAAACATGAATCAATTTTGCAGCAGGGAGATTAAGGAGCCATTCCTTCATGGAACCTCTCATTTCTCTTCTCTAAAAATCAGTGAATAGAAAATTGTGGAGTTGTTGGAAGTGCCACTGTAATAAGAATTGCAAATTGCTATCAAATTTACATTTTTCATTAATTGGAAACATTCGTATTTAGATTGGTGTTTAACATTCTCCCACTTCATGCTGAATGCAGAATCCTAGATCAAGTCACAACGAGTCCTACCATGCCTCTACACATGTCATGCTTATTTCTTGGTAGAATCTTTGTGAGCATATCAGCAGAGTTCTTATTTGTATGGATATTTTCCAGTGATAATCATCCTTCCTCCAACACATGCGGGATCCAATTGTACCTTAAGTCAATGTGCTTCATTTTTTAGTGAAGTGCTGGGTTTTTTGCCAAGTGAATGGCACTTTGACTATCACAATATATAACATACTTGTCCTGCTTTGTACCTATCTCTCCTAGGAATCGTTGCATCCAAAACATATCTTTACAAGCTTCTGTGTCAGCTGTGTACTCTGCCTTTGTTGTAGAGAGAGCTACTATTCTTTGTAGCCTTGACACCCAAGATACTGCTGCACCTGCAAATGTGCACAAATAACCTGTAGTGGACTTTCTGATGTCGATATCTCCAGCCATATCTGCATCTGTGAATCCTTCAAGCACAATCTTATTATGGCCAAAACATAAACAATAATGAATATTACCCTTGAGTTACCTCAAAATTCATTCTACTTCTTGTCAATGTTGTTTTCCTCAATCGGCAAGGAACCTGCTCACTACTCCCACCGAATATGCAATGTATGGTCGTGTACATACCGTGGCATACATCAAGCTGCCAACTATTGAAGCATAAGGAATCTTGCTCATCTCTTCCTTCTCCTTGTCATCTCTAGGACATAACTTAGTACTCAGCCTTAAGTGAGTTGCATGGGGTGTACAAAATGGCTTGGAATCCTTCATTTTAAACCTTTCAAGCACATTCTTGATATATTTTTCTTGTGAAAACCACAACCTTTTGTTTTTCCTGTCACGCATGATCCTCATGCCCAATATCTGTTGTGCTAGACCCAAATCCTTCATTGCACATTTGCTGCCCAATTTTTTCTTCAACCTATTGATCATATTTTTATCATGCCCAATAATCAACATGTCATCCACATATAAAAATAATATGATATACTTTCCTTGATCATACCTCTTAATATAGACAAAATGGTCAGCTTCCAACCTATGAAAACCATGTTCCAACATGAATGAATCAAATTTCTTGTACCATTGTCGAGGTGCTTGTTTCAACCCATAGAGGCTTCTTCAACCTGTAAACAAGGTTTTCTTTGCCTTTTTCTATGAATCCTTCTGGCTGCTCCATTTAATTTTCTTCCTCCAATTCTCCATGAAGGAAAATAGTTATTACATTTAACTGTTCACATTCTAAGTCTAAAGCAACAACAAGAGCAATAATGACTCTAATGGATGACATATTAACAACATGTGAGAAACTTTCAGTGAATTCAATACCTTCCTTTTGGGCAAATCCTTTCACCACTAACATTGCTTTATATCTCTCCTTCTTTTCATCACCTTTGTGCTTAATCCTGTTAACCCATTTGTTTTGTCGAGCCTTTCTACCTTTTGGGAGCTTCACCAACTCCAAAGTTTTATTTTCCAACAAAGAGTTCATTTCATCCTCCATCTCTTTCTTCCATTCTTTATTGTGCTCAACTTTACAAGCCTCTTGAAAACAATTAGGCTCACCTTCATCAATCAATAATATATAGTTTGAAGGAGGATACCTTTGTGAATTCTTATGAGGCCTAGAAGATATGTGAACCAACTATGGTGGTGCATTATCAGGTTGAATCTCCTGTAAAGGTTCCTGCAAGATTCCTTCTTACCAGTGTTCATAATTTTCCACTTGCTATCCTTCCTGATCTAGGATTTGCTGTTCATTTTCTTGCATTGGTGGGATGTCTTTCTATTTCTCTTCAAACTTATCAATAACTTTCTTGACTTCCAATTCACCTAGAGTCCTCTTAAACATTTTGACTCATTAAATATAACATTATTGCTTCTAATAATTTTATGTTTGACTAGATCCCATAAATGATAACCAAATTCTTCATCTGCATATCCCAGAAAAATGCATTTTATAGATTTATCATCTAGATTAGTTCTATTTTCTTTTAGAATATGTATGATCCGAATGGAAAATGGCATCAACCCATGGTATTCATCCACCCATGGAATTTACCCATGGTATTGTAAGTGGCATCCGCTCATGGGATTTATCCACCCATGGTATTGTAAGTGACATCCACCCATGGTATTCATTCACCCATGGAATTGACCCATGGTATTGTGACAACCACCCATGGAATTGACCCATGGTATTGTGACATCCACCCGTGGTATTCATTTACCCATGGAATTGACCCATGGTATTGTAACTGAAAAATACTATAAGTAACTAGTCGCATTTTGTAAAAGGATAGATGGTCCGCCACAATGTAGCCTTTATTGTTATTATTAGATTTATCCACCCATGGTATTGTAAGTGACATCCACCCATGGTATTCATTCACCCATGGTATTTTCCCATGGTATTGTGACATCCACCCATGGTATTCATTCACCCATGGAATTGACCCATGGGATTGTGACATCCACCCATGGTATTCATTCACCCATGGAATTGAGCCGTGGTATTGTGACATCCACCCACAGTATTCATTCACCCATGGAATTGACCCGTGGTATTGTAACTGAAAAATACTATAAGTAACCAGTCACATTTTGTAAAAGGAAAGTTTTTCCGCCACATTGTATCTCTTACAGTTATTCTCCATTTTAATTAAAAAAAATTCTTTGTGGTTTTGTTTATTGGGCATTCTCCTCTTTTTCTTTTGGAAATTCAAGTTTTCAGATCTTGGGGGATTCTCCCCCCAAGATCCATTTCAATTTTTTAGATCTTGGGGGCCTCCCCCCAAGATCCGGATCAGTGGTATCAGAGCAGGTTATGATTCCATGGGAATGAGGATTTCATATGTATTTCAGTTTCAAATTTTTGCAGCAATATTCAATAAACTTCAAGCACATGCTACGACCTCCACAGAGCACTTTCTTGGGCCAAGCATGAAGAATTTTTCTTTTTTCATTTTTTTGTAGGATTTTTTTTTGGGCAACGAGTTTGCAGATAAGATCTGAAACATTTGGTACAATATTTAGAAAAACAAATAAAAAATATGGATTCCTTGTGAAAAAATACCAAAATTCAAAAACAAAAGGCCAAATCAAAGTCTGGATGAGGTAGATATCGCTGATTTAAAATGAGCTATGTTGTAGAATTGTTTTTTGACAAGAACTGGTGGATGACGAATCTCCTATAATTTTTTGAAGTTCTTGTGCAGAAGCTCAAAAAAAGGATTGTATATTTGGGATCCTCTTGAAAAATCACCCAATTTCAAAAAACAAATCGGTCTAATCGGAGTTCGAATGTGGGAGATATCGCTAATTTAAAATCAACTATTTCTTAGAACTTTTGTGATGGCGAAAAAAATTGCAGCGTGAATCGGAGATTCTAGGGTGTCCAGATAAGGATTTCCAACACATGGGAAGATGCAAAATGGTCCTTTTGCTTCCAGAAATAGGTTATAATAAATATTCTAAGCTATATTGACCGAGTTATGTCCATTTTAAATTCAGAGCCAGTTCCTGTTGGAGACGTGCCCTCCCACGCCACTTTAGTTGGCACTTGCTTCACATTCATCAATTCAGCATAGCAACATTCGATTTGGGTTATTTGGAGACGTGCCCTCCCACCCTAGGCTATGTAGGCACCTGCTATTTCATCAATAACCAACATCATGGTTATGGGTCAACTGCACTAAATCCTTGTCATCGAAGTCCATTTTCTAGGCCGCACACTGTTAGTATCACAGTTGGTCACAAGCATTACAGTGTATCTCTATCCTCAGATCTTTGTTTTTCATGGTTATGGGTCATCCACAAAGCCACACTTCATCGAAGTCCATTTGCTAGGCCACACACTGTCAATATCACAGTTGGTCACAAGCATTACAGGGTATCTCTATCCTCGAATCTTCATTCATCATGGTTATGGGTCATCCACAAACCCACACTTCATCGAAGTCTATTTGCTAGGACACACACTGTCAGTATCACAGTTGGTCACAAGCATTATAGGGTATCTCTATCCTCAGATCTTCATTCATCATGGTTATGGGTTAACCACATAAAACCCTTCTCTTCAGTGGCTCTTCATGTTCAACAAAGGCTTCGCAGGAGGGAACTTCACGCAATGGGGACCATTGCTTCTTAAGGAGGGAGGAATTATACGAATGGAAAATGGCATCAACCCATGGTATGCATCCACCCATGTGATTCATCCACCGATGGAATTTATCTATGGTAAGTGGCATCCACTCATGGGATTTATCCACCCATGGTATTGTAAGTGACATCCACCCATGGTATTCATTCACCCATGGTATTTTCCCATGGAATTGTGACATCCACCCATGGTATTCATTCACCCATGGAATTGACCCAGTATTGTGACATCCACCCATGGAATTGACTCGTGGTATTGTAACTGAAAAATACTATAAGTAACAAGTTGCATTTTGTAAAAGGATAGATGGTTCGTCACAATGTAGCCTTTATATATATTATCGATTTTAATAAAAAGTTTCTTTGGGGTTTTATTTATTGGGTGTTCTGTCATTTTCTTTCTAGCATTGCAATTCTTCAGATCTTGGGGGCCTCCGCCACAAGATCCATTTCAATCTTTTAGATCTTGGGGGCCTCCCCCCATGATCCAGATCAATGTAAAAATGCTTCGCATCCAAAGATGTTCAAATGAGAATAATTCAACTTCTTACGAGTCCAAACTTCTTTAGGGACATTTCCATCCAATTCTATACTTGGAGATCGATTTATAAGATAACAAGCTGTCCTTACAACTTCTGCCCAAAAATTCTTCTCAAAATAATTGGGCAACATACTTCTCACCTTTTCCATAATGGTGTGATTCATCCTTTTTGCGACACCATTCTGTTGAGGAGTACTAGGCACAATCTTCTCATGCTTTATGTGAAACTTGTTACAATATTACTTGAATGCATTTGAGAAATATTCTCCACCATTACCTGTTCTCACGCACTTGAGAAACTTGTTAGTTTCTCTTTCAACAACAACATGGAATTTTTGAAATATTTCAAATACTGCACTTTTCGTTTTCATATGGTAGGCCCAAACCTTCCTGGATGCATCATCTATAATTGTTACAAAATAGGATTATCCTCCTAATGACTTGATGTTAACAGGACCAAATACATCTGAGTGTATCAATTCTAACACATTTTTCTTTTTTTCATGGCAACCTCTAAGGAATGAAATCCTTCTTTCTCTACCATATATACAATGCTCACAAAGATCAAGATTGTAAGATTTCAAACCTGAAAATAAATTTTTACCAACAAGGATTTTTAAGCCCTTCTTGCTCATGTGACCTAAGCACTTATGCCACAGATATGTTGGATTTCCTTCTTTTGTGACAAAAACCAACTCTGATTTTCTTATCATTGCCTTCAATGTATATAATGTTCATGTCTTGGGTCCTCTAGCCATGACCAATGGTCATTTGTTAATTTTCCAGCCTCCTTTTCCATACCTTGTGGAATAGCCTTCATCATCTAACTGTCCCATAGAGATCAAACTCATGCGCATTTCTGGTACATGCTTGACCTGTTTCAACAATATATCTTGTCCATCCTTCATCTTGATCTGGACATCTCCCACTCCAACAATAATGCAAAAATGATTATTCCCCAAATGCACTCTACCATAATCACCAGGACTATATGCAACAAAATTATCTTTGCATGGGGTTACATGGTGAGATGCCCCGGAGTCAAGGATCCAATCAAAGCTACTACTAGATGTATATAAACATGAATCCTCTATTGAAACTTTAAACAACACATCACCATTTGTGGCTACATAAGTAGTCTCACCTTCATTTGTGTTGGATCACTTGTGATTTGTCTTGGCTGGTCTTTGATAATTTTTTCCTTTCTTCTAGACTCAACATTCCTTCTTCATGTTCCCAGGCTTGCCACAATGAAAGTATATTATCCTACCCCTCCTTGATTTCTATCGGCCTCTTGATCTTGATTGCCCTTGTCGGCCTCGATCAATTCACCTACCACGATCAGATAGAGCTAGAGCTTCTCCTCCCTGGTTTTCTACAATTGACTTGCGTCACATTTCCTCATTCATTAAACAATTGTTGATGTCATCAAACTTCAGGGTCCCTACATGTGCTGAAGTACTCATAGCTACAACTAAATTTTTCCAGATGTATGGCATAAAACAGATTAACAAAATGGTTCTAATTTTATCATCTAGAATGATTTTAATAGAGGCAAGTTGACTAGTACTAATATTAAATTCATTCAAATTCTCAGCAACTGAAGCCCCCTCCTTCATCTTGAGATTGTAAATCTTCTTCATCAAGAACACTTTGTTTGATGCTGTGTTATTTTCCCTCTTTTTCCCATCCCATTGACTGCCTCATGGAGGTTTTCAATCAATGATCCAATCTCAGGCGCCTCAAAAGAGGTTTTCACCTGAGATTTTATTTTTTTCCTCTTATTTTTCATTTTTTTCTACCCTACCCTACTTGAAAAACAAAATTACTTTCAAGTATAAGAATACTTCCAATGGAACCATGTGCACATCAAGATGAAATATAAACTGATGTGTAGGCTTGCAATATATGATTTGACATGTACCTGGATTTTAGAGATAACTGATGTGTAGGCTTGCAATATATGATTTGACATGTACCTGGATTTTAGAGACCAAATGATCTGACTTTGAAAGGATCAAGCACAGTTGAAGAAGAGAGTGTTGATACAACTTAATGACTACCTGGAACCATATTTCAATATAGTTGTGATGCCCCAGGTCCACTTGCTGATTTGGATCATCTTGGATGTCTTCTTCTTCCATGAACTTCAAATCTTCCTCTTTTTTCTAACTGTTCTTTTGAACACATGGAGGATTTGATGGTAACCATGAGGGAGATGTCTCAATCTCTGATTTTGTTGTCTTCTATTCATCAAGTGCAACCCATTATTCTTTGATCTTCTCTTTTGAATATTCTTTTTCTGCATGTTTCCCTTCAATGGCATCAAGAGAATCTCTTTTTTTAATATTCTTCCTGAGTTGAGATGAATAACATTGAGATCGAAAGGAGATATTTGGAAGTGTTGTACCTCAACATTGTGAGTGGGCTGAGCTACTTCTTTGTGTGGGTTTGGAAATGGTGGTACATGTAGTTGAGTGGGAGTGGATATTTGAGATGGATGTGGTTAGGGTTGTGGTTGTGGTGGACGTCAATGGTAGGGATAACATGGAGTTGTGTATGGAGGATATTGAGGATATTGTGGATGACTCTCATAAGTTCTTTGCCAACCTTGTTGCCAAGATTAGTTTTCGGGTTGAGATGGCCAATGTTGCCAAGGAAATGTTGTTTTCCAATTACTTTGAGATGAATGTGCATAAGCTTGAAATTGTGAATTAGGTTCTTGCATCATACTAGGTTGAATAGGATGCCATGGTCCTCTTGGAGATACATAACATAGCTGCATTGGAAATTGACTTGCTCCATTGTCCTCTTGGTAAACTTCCTTCAACCTTGGTAATGAGGGGAAATATTTAACATCATGTGATTTTGCATGGATGACACAAATATCAACATCTTCTTTTTTCTCATTTTGAATTCTTAACATTTCTACTTGTTCACTTAGATTGCTAAGAATTTATTTTTTAAAGTTATCAAGAAAATTTTCAAGTTTACCTTGACTTACTGATCTTGATGTTGATTTACTTATTCTTTCCCTTCCTCTTGATATGTGTTTGCATGTATTACAAATTTCTTCAAATGATAGTTGGTATACATCACCTCCACACATGAGATCAAGGAAATCAATCCACTCATCCCTAATTGTTCTAAGTAAGAGGGTTTTTAGTGTGTCGGATCCTAAATGATGTAGTTTTTCCCTCTTAACATTATACATAAACCTCTCTATTAGATCCTCTAGACTGTCATCTTCTCTTTGATTCATTTTAAATATTTCTTCTTTAAGATCATGATCTTTATATTCTTCTAGAAATATCTTTTCCATATCATTCCATGATCTTATTGAATTAGTCCCTAAACTCATAAACCATTTAAGAGCTCTATCCTTCAATGTTTCTGGAAACAATCTCAATGTTTGAGATTTTAATAAGTAACCATAAGATCTACAAACAATTTCAAATTCAAAGAGAAAGGTTTCCGGATGCTTTGACCTTAGAGCATGAAATTTTGGAAGAAAAGATGGAGGGATGTTCTTCATGTGCACACTACCATCAATATCTTGAATGGGGAATCCGAGAGGATCTTCCTCATTGCCATCATCTGCATCCATTTATTCTACATTCTTTGCCATCTTCTTAAAGAATGATTTTTCTAGTAAGTTCCTTGTTTCTATTATAAATTTCACGATACTATATGCCTTGAACTTAAACAATATTCTCTAGATCAAAACTTAATACCCATAGAAATATTTAACCCAAAGAATCTTAATCGGTTGCAATGTTTTCTATTCAGAACAATTCACTGCTCCAGATTGAGACAGACTCCCATTAGCAGCAAGAATATAAAGTTGAGGTTGATTCACATTCAGTGCCTAGTGCAAGAGCATATTTGCATGCAAAAGAAGAAATTCAACTTGCACTTCCGAAGCCGATTATTATACCTTGGGAAGAGCTTGTCAGCAACAAGAAAATAAAATGTATTGGATATGATAAGGAGGCATCCTTTCATAATCTAGACTACTCAAAGCCAGTCAAATTTTAAAGTGCACGGTTTCTTCATGGTAGTTCATCTTCACTTGTTTCAGATTATGCTCCTCTTCCACAACAACCATAGACTATCAGATGCCAACATTGTGACAAAATTGGCCATGTGAAGGTTCACTATTTTGATCTTCACCAGAGTAATCATTGTGGTCAATGTACTCATTCTTCACACATGCTTAAAAAAAAAAAACCTTCTACAAGAACAAATATTCACCTTGGATGGATTACTTCTTGGTAATGGGCTTCAATAACGAAGAATATATTTAAGTCATATGTCATAATTTCTTCTAGAGCATTGAAAAGTCTTGCAATTAAGTTCTCTGCATCTTCTCACCTTGTATAAGACAGGGAGGAAGTAATGGTCATCTACAAGTTGCAAAGATAAATCAAGCGAGCTTGAGCCACAACCTAAACCTGTTGCCTAAGCCTATAGCCAGAGACAACCATACCTAGATTCAGAGTTGTAGACATAGACATAGAAGCTCCTAAGCATGCCTTTGGTTGGTGGTCTTCCTTAAACTACCACATTTTGCAGACCTCCCTTTCTAGGTTGAAGGTCTCCCTCTCCAAAGAATTAAGGAGCACTTCCTCTAGCAGAAGACTTCAACTTCTTGCCATATTTGGAAGAGTTATGGGAATCACACTAAGCATTCATTTGGTTGGTGGCCTTCCTTAAACCACTGCAGGTTGTAGACCTCCCTTTTTCTAGGTTGAAGGTCCCCTCTTCAAAGAATTAGGGACACTTCCTCTAGTAGAATATTTCAACTTCTTACCAGATTTGGAAGAGTTCGAAGAAATGCACTAAGTGTTCTAATGTTGGTGGTCATTCTTAAACCACCATCGGTTGAGACCTCGAGTTCTCCCACATTATGCAATCATCTTAGAGGGAAAATTCAGCCTATTCTTTTCATGCATGATTATATTTTGTATTATAGCTATCTTCTTGGACTCGTATATACCCCTACGGATTAAGGGGGGGAATGTTGGACACCTAATCCGCTAAGGGTTAAGGTGTGGAAGTTGAACAATCAAAAGGAGTCCAAGAGACCTTGGAAGATGAATCGAAGAGTCACAAGGTGTATTATAAATGTATATATTTGTTGATAGAAATATTCATGTTTTATCTTTCACATCCCATCTTTTCCATGGTTGTGTTTAACAAATTTAATTATTTTGTGTCTATTTTGGAGTAGGTATACATATAATTTAATTATCAATAATTATTATGTTGATGGTAGGGATTTAAACTAGGCATGATATTTTAGAATATATGTAGTAGTAGTCACGAATCAAAGGTTTAAACTTATCTCAAAAGTAGTTATGCCTTTTCCACTCTTTTAATTAAATTAACTAATAAAAAAAATGTTGAACATGCATTATGGTTTTTTGGAATGGTATTGGCCTATGATATTATAACAAATCTTATTTGCAAATTAATGGTTTTTGGAATTATATTGGCTTATGGTATTATTACAAATTTTATTTATAAATTACGAATTTCCACAATAAAACATAAATAAATATCCATAATTTGTATATGAATACAATAACATTGGTCAGGGTACTATATTAAATAACATTTAAAAATAAAAACAATGAAATTAATTATATAACACAGAAAACCACATTATATATAAAATAACAATGAAATTATTATATACCACAGATAATCACATTATATATAAAATAACGTTGTTCCACTTGTTGAGGAGAGGCTCATTCTACAACGTAGTGTGAAGGCCATGTGTAAGTACTATTATTATTATTATTATTATCCAATCGTAAGGGCCATGTGTAAGTATTATTATTATTATTATTATCCAATTGTAAGGTCACGGCCAAGCCATACACCAATTTTGTGTATGAGACCCTATGAGACCCCCTTGTTTGTGGGACAAAACTCAATGTGAAGGCCATGTGTAAGTATTATTATTATTATTATCCAATTGTAAGGTAACAGCCAAGCCATACACCAATTTTGTGTATGAGACACTATGAGACCCCCTTGTTTGTGGGAAAAAACTCAATGGGAAGGCCATGTGTAAGTATTATTATTATTATTATCCAATTGTTAGGTCATGGCTAAGCCATACACCAATTTTGTGTATGACACCCCCTTTTTTGTGGGACAAGGGACCCACCTCTTGACTGCTAAGTCTAGAAGGCATACATACTCTACCCCCATTTGGTTTTGAACCTGTGACCTCTTAGGAGGAAACACATGCTCTTAACCATTACGCCCACTCAAGCTGTGTGCCCGTGCTCAACTTGGAGTTGATACATGTCCCTATTCATATAAAAATAAAATATTTTCTAAATATAAAAGAAATGGCTGCTATAATAATAAAATAAAAATAATATGTAATGCATGTTTAATTAGTTGTCCATATGACCTAATATAATAAAATATCCAATGTGGATTATGAACACAATATTTTCATATGAATTAATATTTACATATACTTAAAAATATATTAATAAAAAAAAATTAATGTGTGTTGATAGAATGGCTCAGTGCACATGTTATGTAAAATATTTGATATATTGTTTTAGAAAATTATGTATATATCATATAAAGCTATTGAAAAAATTAAGTTTTATTGGTTAAAACATTTGAAGTGGTCTCATTGCAGTTTAATCCTTTTTTAGGTATACCATTTTTTTTGTTGAAATCCAAGAAAGAATTTTTGGACTTATAAGTTTAAGTAATGTAATCTCTATAGTATTCAAAAATACAATTAAAACAATGAAAAATTACACATTGTTTTTGCACTCTAAAATAAGTTTGCATTTGAAGAAAATTGATCTCTCTGGGCTCATGTTAGATCCGTGATTAAGATGGATATAATTAACTACCATTTACAAGAAATATTTACGTTCTACGGAGAAAACATATACATCCCTTTCCCATGAGATAATTAATGAATTTTGGCTAGACCAACATAGATCCATCTTAAGTACGAATCTAACATGAGCCGAGAGGGATCAAATTTCTTCATGTGCAAACTATATAATATGTTATTTTTTATTGTTTAAATTGTATTTTTGAATGCTAAATAGAATATATATAAGACCAAATAATTTTTTTAAACTATATCTATATCTATGTCTATCTATCTATCTATATATATATGGAATTAATATCAACATAAATTAGTTAACATAAATCTTCAAATAATTTATTTAAATCTCTTGTTAAAATATTTTCGAAAAGTATAAGATTTAAACATCTCATTCACACATTTCTTGTAGCCGGCCTTATTTTTCTATTTAGAACATAATTTTTAATTTTTCGCTTTTTTTTTTAAAGGGGCATAGATGAACTGACAAACTTACACATCCCCTCATACTGAGCTGTAGAATAACCCTCCTGGCTAAAAAACTTGTCACTTTGATAATGAGATTTTATAATTTTTAATTAAATTTAAAAAAATTATAGATGGTTTGTCAAATATTTAATACTATGGATTAAGTACAAGATTAGAACATGGAAAAATTTAAAATAAAGAAAATTTTCAAATTCGTTTTCGGTTATTAGATTATTTATCGAATATTATGTAGTGAACAAAGACTTTTTTCCCAATCAAAAAATGCTTTCTTTCCATTCTTTCCTTATTCATTCAAATAAGTGAAATGTTCACTTCAACAATCAAATAAAGTAATTTCATATTACAATTTCCAACATCAAAACTTGTCATTTTAAAACTTCTGCCAATAACCCACCGATTAAGGTGAAAGGTTCTTTTTAATGAAATAAAAAGAATTTGCAAGACGGAAGGAATTTGATATTTTTTATATGGTGACATGGAGTTTAAACATGAATCAATTTTGCAGCGGGGAGATTAAGGAGCCATTCCTTCATGGAACCTCTCATTTCTCTTCTCTAAAAATCAGTGAATAGAAAATTGTGGAGTTGTTGGAAGTGCCACTGCAACAAGAATTGCAAATTGCTGTCGAATTTACATTTTTCATTAATTAGAAAACATTTGTATTTAGATTGGCTTTTACTATTTAGTTAGAGTTCCTCTTATTGCTTTTTATTGTCAAATTAATTTGGGTTTTACTGCCACTCACTACAAGTGACGAGGACGGAGCGATGGAATTTGAAGGTGTAGAGGGCGTCGATGCAAACGATGAGGGATTCCCATTTATTTATGGTCTTTGCCTGCAATGCCACCGCAAAACAAAAAACATCTCAATGTAAATTACCAAAAAAATATCCGCAAATTTGATATTGTAAGGACTTCAATGAAATATAATAAAATCCACAAGATGAGCAAAAAATTCTTCTTGTGCAAGACCGATACACTACCTTATTTGTCGGCACATTGTAAACATTCACTTTCCTTGCATAGAAAATAATGAGAAGTGAGGAAGGGGACTATACATTTATCTCATTTGGCTCTGCATAATAAAACCGCGCACAATATAAATTTTGCCATTGAGGGGAAAATTTTCTGTTTTGATGTAATTTAAAAATAAAAGAGGGCAATAATGATGGGCGTAGGGGAGCACAAACAACACAAGACTTCACAAATTCAAAGACACGCATCAGATAAAAAACAAGAATGGAAAATCGAAAACACAGAAAACACAAGCTTTTCACTGGAGGGCCCTTCCTTGGCTTGGATTAATCAGGTAGAAGAGAGATCAAACATTTATAGATGGAAGAAGCTCTATAATTCTCCAATTCTGTCATGCGGAATACATGAATGCATAGTGGAGTCACTGGGGCGCGTAGTAGGTTATCGTCAGTGACATGGGTGACGGACGACTCAGGACGGTGAGGTCGATGTGATTATTTATTTTAATTATACATCATGTTTAACATTCTCCCACTTGATGCTGAATGCAAAATCCTAGATCAAGTCACAACGAGTCCTACCATGCCTCTACATATGTCATGCTTATTTCTTGGTAGAATCTTTGTGAGCATATCAGTAGAGTTCTTATTTGTATGGATATTTTCCAATGATAATCATCCTTCCTCCAACACATGCGGGATCCAATTGTACCTTAAGTCAATGTGCTTCATTTTTTATTGAAATGCTGGGTTTTTTGCTAAGTGAATGGCACTTTGACTATCACAATATATAACATACTTGTCCTGCTTTATACCTATCTCTCCTAGGATTCGTTGCATCCAAAACATATCTTTACAAGCTTCTGTGGCAACTATGTACTCTGCCTCTGTTGTAGAGAGAGATACTATTCTTTGTAGCCTTGACACCCAAGATACTGCTGCACCTGCAAATGTGCACAAATAACTTGTAGTGGACTTTTTGATGTCGATATCTCCAACCATATCTGCATCTGTGAATCCTTCAAGCACAGTCTTATTATGACCAAAACATAAACAATAATGACTATTACCCTTGAGTTACCTCAAAATTCATTCTACTTCTTGTCAATGTTGTTTTCCTCGATCAGCAAGGAACCTGCTCACTACTCCCACTGAATATGCAATGTATGGTCATGAACATACTGTGGAATACATCAAGTTGCCAACTACTGAAGCATAAGGAATCTTGCTCATCTCTTCTTTCTCCTTGTCATCACTTGGACATAATTTAGCACTCAGCTTAAAGTGAGTTGCATGGGGTGTACAAAATGGCTTGGAATCCTTCATATTAAACCTTTCAAGCACATTCTTGATATATTTTTCTTGTGAAAACCACAACCTTTTGTTTTTCTTGTCACGCATGATCCTCATGCCCAATATCTATTGTGCTGGACCCAAATCCTTCATTGCACATTTGCTGCCCAAATTTTTCTTCAACCTGTTGATCATATTTTTCTCATGCCCAATAATCAACATGTCATCCACATATAAAAGTAATATGATATACTTTCCTTGATCATACCTCTTAATATAGACACAATGGTCAGCTTCCAACCTGTGAAAACCATGTTCCAACATGAATGAATCAAATTTCTTGTACCATTGTCGAGGTGCTTGTTTCAACCCATAGAGGCTTCTTCAACCTGCAAACAAGGTCTTCTTTGCCATTTTCTATGAAGCCTTCTGGCTGCTCCATATAAGTTTCTTCCTCCAATTCTCCATGAAGGAAAATAGTTATTACATTTAACTGTTCACATTCTAAGTCTAAAGCAACAACAAGAGCAATAATGACTCTAATGGATGACATATTAACAACATGTGAGAAACTTTCAGTGAATTCAATAGCTTCCTTTTGGGAAAATCCTTTCACCACCAACATTGCTTTATGCCTCTCCTTTTTTTCATCACCTATGTGCTTAATCCTGTAAACCCATTTGTTTTGTAGAGCCTTTCTACCTTTTGGGAGCTTCACCAACTCCAAAGTTTTATTTTCCAACAAAGAGTTCATTTCATCCTCCATCTCTTTCTTCCATTCTTTACTGTGCTCAACTTTACAAGCCTCTTGAAAACAATTAAGCTCACCTTCATCAATCAATAGTATATAGTTTGAAGGAGGATACCTTTGTGAATTCTTATGAGAACTAGAAGATATGTGAACCAACTATGGTGGTGCATTATAAGGTTGAATCTCCTGTAAAGGTTCCTGCAAGATTCCTTCTTACCAGTGTTCATCATTTTCCACTTGCTATCCTTCCCGATCTAGGATTTGTTGTTCATTTTCTTGCATTGGTGGGATGTCTTCCTATTTCTCTTCAAACCTATCAATAACTTTCTTGACCTCCAATTCACCTGGAGTCCTCTTAAACATTTTTGACTCATTAAATATAACATCCTTGCTTCTAATAATTTTATGTTTGACTAGATCCCATAAACGATAACCAAATTCTTCATCCGCATATCCCAAAAAAATGCATTTCATAGATTTATCATCTAGCTTAGTTCTATTTTCTTTTAGAATATGTATGATCTGAATGGAAAATGGAATCAACCCATGGTATTCATCCACCCATGGAATTTACCCATGGTATTGTAAGTGGCATCTACTCATGGGATTTATCTACCCATGGTATTTTAAGTGACACCCACCCATGGTATTCATTCACCCATGGTATTGTGACATCCACCCATGGTATTCATTCACCCATGGAATTGACCCATGGTACTGTGACATCTACCCATGGTATTCATTCACCCATGGAATTGACCCGTGGTATTGTGACAGCCACCCATGGTATTCATTTACCCATGGAATTGACCCGTGGTATTGTAACTGAAATATACTATAAGTAACTAGTCGCATTTATTAAAAGGATAGATGGTCCACCACAATGTAGCCTTTATAGTTATTATCGGATTTATCCACCCATGGTATTGTAAGTGACATCCACCCATGGTATTTTCCCATGGTATTGTGACATCCACCCATGGTATTCATTCACCCATGGAATTGACCCATGGTATTGTGACATCCACCCATGGTATTCATTTGCCCATGGAATTGAGCCATGGTATTGTGACATCCACCCATGGTATTTATTCACCCATGGAATTGACCCGTGGTATTGTAACTGAAAAATACTATAAGTAACCAGTCACATTTTGTAAAAAGACAGTTTGTCCGCCGGAATGTAGCTCTTACAATTATTCTCCATTTTAATTAAAAAAATTCTTTGTGGTTTTGTTTATTGGGCGTTCTCCTTTTTTCTTCTGGAAATTCAAGTTTACAGATCTTGGGGGATTCTCCCCCCAAGATCCATTTCAATTTTTTAGATCTGGGGGGCCTCCCCCCAAGATCCGGATCAGTGGTATCAGAGCAGGTTACGATTCCATGGGAATGAGGATTTCATGTGTATTTCAGTTTCAAATTTTTGCAGCAATATTCAATAAACTTCATGCACACGCTACGACCTCCACAGAGCACTTTCTTGGGCCAAGCAGGAAGAATTTTTCTTTTTCATTTTTTACAGGATTTTTTTTTTGGGCAGCGAGTTTGCAAATCAAATCGGAAACATTTGGTACAATATTTACAAAAACAAATAACAAATCTGGATTCCTTGTGAAAAATTAACAAAATTCAAAAAAAGAAGTAGGCCAAATCGAAGTCTAGATGAGGTAGATATTGCTGATTTAAAATCAGCTATGTTGTAGAATTGTTTTTTAACAATAATTGGTGGACTGTGAATCTCCTATCATTTTTTGGAGTTTTTGTGCAGAACTTTAGAAAAAGGATTGTAGATTTGAGATCCTCTTGAAAAATCACCCAATTTCAAAAAACAAATCGGTCTAATCGGAGTTCGGATGTGGGAGATATCGCTAATTTAAAATCAACTATTGTTTCAGAACTTTTGTGACGGCGGAAAAAAAATTGCATCGCGAATTGGAGATTCTAGGGTGTCCAGATAAGGATTTCCAACACATGGGAAGATGCAAAATGGTCCTTCTGCTTCCAAAAATAGGTTATAATAAATATTCTAAGTTATATTGAATGAGTTATGTCCATTTTAATTATGGAGCAACATTCGGAACCGGTTCCTATTGGAGACGTGCTCTCCCACCCCATTTTAGTTGGCACTTGCTTCACATTCATCAGTTTCAGCATAGCAGCATTTGGCTTGGGTTATTTGGAGACGTGCCCTCCCAACCCAGGCTATGTAGGTACCTACTATTTCATCAACAAGCAACATCATGGTTATGGGTCAACTGCACTAAATCCTTGTCATCGAAGTCCATTTGCTAGGCCGCACACTGTTAGTATCGCAGCTGGTCACAAGTATTACAGGGTATCTCTATCCTCGGATCTTTGTTTTTCATGGTTATGGGTCATCCACAAACCCACACTTCATCGAAGTCCATTTCCTAGGCCGCACACTGTCAATATCACAGTTGGTCACAAGCATTACAGGGTATCTCTATCCTCGAATCTTCGTTCATCATGGTTATGGGTCATCCACAAACCCACACTTCATCGAAGTCTATTTGCTAGGATGCACACTGACAGTATCACAGTTGGTCACAAGCATTACAGGGTATCTCTATCCTCAGATCTTCGTTCATCATGGTTATGAGTTAACCACATAAAACCCTTCTCTTCAGTGGCTCTTCATGTTCAACAAAGGCTTTGCAGGAGGGAACTTCACGCAATGGGGACCATTGCTTCTTAAGGAGGGAGGAATTATCCGAATGGAAAATGGCATCAACCCATGGTATGCATCCACCCATGTTATTCATCCACCGATGGAATTTACCCATGGTATTGTAAGTGGCATCCACTCGTGGGATTTATTCACCCATGGTATTCATTCACACATGGTATTTACCCATGGTATTGTGACATCCACCCATGGTATTCATTCACCCATGGAATTGACCTAGTATTGTGACATCCAACCATGGAATTGACCCCTGGTATTGTAACTAAAAAATACTATAATTAACAAGTTGCATTTTGCAAAAGGACAGATGATTCGCCACAATGTAGCCTTTATAGATATTATCGGTTTTAATAAAAAGTTTCATTGGGGTTTTATTTACTGGGTGTTCTGTCATTTTCTTTCTAGCATTGCAATTCTTCAGATCTTGGGGACCTTCCCCACAAGATCCATTTCAATCTTTTAGATCTTGGGGGCCTCCCCCCAAGATCCAGATCAATCTACAAATGCTTCACATCAAAAGATGTTCAAATGAGAATAATTCAACTTCTTACGAGTCCAAACTTCTTTAGGGATGTTTCCATCCAAGTCTGTACTTGGAGATCGATTTATAAGATAACAAGCTATCCTTACAACTTCTACCCAAAAATGCTTCTCCAAACCATAATTGGACAACATACTTCTCACCTTTTCCATAATGGTGTGATTCATCCTTTTTGCAACACCATTCTGTTGAGGAGTACTAGGCACAATCTTCTCATGCTTTATGTGAAACCTGTTACAATATTACTTGAATGCATTTGAGAAATATTCTCCACCATTACCTGTTCTCACGCACTTGAGAAACTTGTTAGTTTCTCTTTCAACAACAACATGGAATTTTTGAAATATTTCAAATAATGCACTTTTCGTTTTCATAGGGTAGGCCCAAACCTTCCTGGATGCATCATCTATAATTGTTACAAAATATGATTATCCTCCTAATGACTTGGTGTTAACAGGACCAAACACATCTGAGTGTATCAATTCTAACACATTTTTCTTTTTTCATGGCAACCTGTAAGGAATGAAACCCTTCTTTGTCTACCATATATACAATGCTCACAAAGATCAAGATTGTAGGATTTCAAACCTGAAAATAAATTTTTACCAACAAGGATCTTTAAGCCTTTCTCGCTCATGTGACCCAAGCACTTATGCCAAAGATATGTTGAATTTCCTTCTTTTGTGACAAAAACCAACTCTGATTTTCTTATCGTTGCCTTTAATGTATATAATGTTCATGTCTTGGGTCCTCTAGCCATGACCAATGATCCTTTGTTAATTTTCCAGCCTCTTTTTCCAAAGCTTGTGGAATAGACTTCATCATCCAACTGTCCCATAGAGATCAAACTCATGCGCATTTCTGGTACATGCTTGACCTGTTTCAACAATATATCTTGTCCATCCTTCATCTTGATCTGGACATCTCCCACTCCATCAATAATGCAAAAATGATTATTCCCCAAATGCACTCTACCATAATCACCAGGATTATATGCAACAAAATTATCTTTGCATGGGGTTACATGGAGAGATGCCCCAGAGTCAAGGATCCAATCAAAGCTACTGCTAGATGTATATAAACATGAATCCTCTATTGAAACTTTAAACAACACATCACCATTTGTGGCTACATAAGTAGTCTCACCTTCATTTGTGTTGGATCACTTGTGATTTGTATTGGCTGGTCTTTGATCCTTTTTCCTTCTAGACTCAACATTCCTTCTTCATGTTCCTGGGTTTGCCACAATGAAAGTAGATGATCCTACCCCTCCTTGATTTCGATCGGCCTCTCAATCTTGATTGCCCTTGTCGGCCTCGATCAATTCACCTACCACGATCAGATAGAGATAGAGCTTCTCCTCCCTGGTTTTTTGCAATTGACTTGCATCACATTTCCTCATTCATTAAACAATTGTCGACATCATCAAACTTTAGGGTCCCTGCAGGTGCTGAAGTACTCATAGCTACAATTAATTTTTTCTAGATGTATGGCATAAAATACATTAACAAAATGGTTCTAATTTTATCATCTAGAATGATTTTAATAGAGGCAATTTGACTAGTAATAATATTAAATTCATTCAAATGCTTAGCATCTCAAGCACCCTCCTTCATCTCGAGATTGTAAATCTTCTTCATCAAGAACACTTTGTTTGATGCCGTGTTCTTTTCTCTCTTTTCTCTCTTTTTCCCATCCCATTGACTGCCTCATGGAGGTTTTCAATCAATGATCCAATCTCAGGCACCTCAATAGAGGTTTTCACCTGAGATTTTATTTTTTCCTCTTATTTTTCATTTTTTTCTACCCTACCCTACTTGAAAAACAAAATTACTTTCAAGTATAAGAATACTTCCAATGGAACCATGTGCACTCAAGATGAAAGATAAACTGATGTGTAGGCTTGCAATATATGATTTGACATGTACTTGGATTTTAGAGACCAGATGATTTGACTTTGAAAGGATCAAGCATAGTTGAAGAAGAGATTGTTGTTACAACTTAATGACTGCCTGGAACTATATTTCAATATAGTTGTGATGCCTCGGGTCCACTTGCTGATTTGGATCACCTTGGATGTCTTCTTCTTCCATGAACTTCAAATATTCCTCTTTTTTCTAACTGTTCTTTTGAACACATGGAGGATTTGATGGTAACCATGAGGGAGATGTCTCAATCTCTGATTTTGTTGTCTTCTATTCATCAAGTGCAACCCATGATTCTTTGATCTTCTCTTTTGAATATTCTTTTTCTACATGTTGCCCTTCAATGGCATCAAGAGAATCTCTTTTTTTAATATTCTTCTTGATCTGAGATGAATAACATTGAGATCGAAAGGAGATATTTGGAAGTGTTGTACCTCAACATTGTGAGTGGGCTGAGCTACTTCATTGTGTGGGTTTGGAAATGGTGGTACATGTAGTTGAGTGGGAGTGGATATTTGAGATGGATGTGGTTGGGGTTGTGGTTGTGGTGGAGGTGAATGTTAGGGATAACATGGAGTTGGGTATGGACGATATTGAGGAAAATATTGAGGATATTGTGGATGACTCTCATAAGTTCTTTTCCAACCTTGTTGCCAAGATTGGTTTTGGGGTTGAGATGGCCAATGTTGCCAAGGAAATGTTGTGTTCCAATTACTTTGAGATGAATGTGCATAAGCTTGAAATTGTGAATTAAGTTCTTATATCATACTAGGTTGAATAGGATGCCATGGTCCTCTTGGAGATACATAACATAGCTGCATTGGAAATTGACTTGCTCCATTGTCCTCTTTGTAAACTTCATTCAACCTTGGTAATGAGGGGAAATATCTAACATCATGTGATTCTGCATGGATGACACAAATATCAACATCTTCTTTTTTCTCATTTTGCATTCTTAACATTTCTACTTGTTCACTTAGATTGCTAAGAATTTATTTTTTAAACTTATCAAGAAAATTTCCAAGTTTAGCTTGACTTAGTGATCTTGATGTTGATTTACTTATTCTTTCCCTTCCTCTTGATATGTGTTTGCGTGTATCACAAATTTCTTCAAATGATAGTTGGTATACATCACCTCCACTCATGAGATCAAGGAGATCAATCCACTCATCCCTAATTGTTCTAAGTAAGAGGGTTTTTAGTGTGACAGATCCTAAATGATGTAGTTTTTCCCTTTTAACATTATACATAAACCTCTCTATTAGATCTTCTAGACTCTCATCTTCTTTTTGATTCATTCTAAATATTTCTTCTTTAAGATCATGATCTTTATATTTTTCTAGAAATATATTTTGCATATCATTCCATAATCTTATTGAACTAGTCCCTAAACTCATCAACCATTTAAGAGCTCTATCCTTCAATGTTTCCGGAAACAATCTCAATGTTTGAGATTTTAATAAGTAACCATAAGATCTACAAACAATTTCAAATTCAAAGAGAAAGGTTTCTGGATCCTCTAACCTTAGACCATGAAATTTTGGAGGAAAAGATGGAGGGATGTTCTTCATGTGCACACTACCATCAATATCTTGAATGGGGAATCCGAGAGGATCTTCCTCATTTCCATCATATGCATCCATTTCTTCTACATTCTTTGCCATATTCCTATTCTACCTCCAAAAGTGAATGGTGATGTGGCTCTTACTGAACCACATGATGAAATGGGGGGGTGGGTTGGTGTTGGAGATTTTTTTGTTTTCAGGATTGAATGAAAACAGTAATGCAATACACTTTTCTATTTTTGAAATGAAAAATGCCTAATGCAATTATTTTTTGTTTTTGCAAAAAGTAAAAGGAAATGAATCAACTAGGGAAGAAAACAATGCATACTTTGACACCTTCCCAGCAATGATGCCAACAAGTGATGAGCCTCGGTATTGCAATAAGAATGTTGCAACTGCTAAGGCTACCAACTTTAATTATCAACTTGGGGTTCATACAAACTTAAGAGGTATTGGCACTATATGTGCAGCATATAATGTGTCATTCTTTTGTTGTCATGATGTAATGGAGTGCATGTACTGAAATCAAATCCTAAACTAATTTCAGAAAATGAACTGTTCGAAATGGAAACCCTAACCAATTGCAAGAAATAAAGTACAAGGAAAGAAGCATATTCTAATTGCATAAATATCATGAAATAAATGTAAAAGAAACCGAACTCAATCCTATTTATCACATGTGATGATTTAAACTAACTAAGCATGGAATCTGATCTAGGGAGTATTAACTGATGCATGCATGTGCTAATTAATAAATAAAAAGAACTATTTTTCTTTATCTTTTCATTTTATAAATGCAAATGCTAATCTTTCCTTTTTCTTTGGCAGGGGAGATAGGTGTGGAGGAAGAGGGGTACAATGGTTGTGATGGCATGGAGGTAAAGTAGAGGCCTAATCCCAGCTTCAAAGATGATTTTTTTGAATTCGAGCTCAAAACAGGTGCTACAAGATTTCCTACAAGATGTATACAGGATGTACTAGTTCCTACATGATCCCGTGTTTTATTACAAGAACCAGCTGAAAGCTTAGGAAGTGGTCTAGAAGGTGTAATGGAGCCTGTGAAAGGTGGATAATGGAAGTATAAGGCATGGAGGTGGTGAACACTACCCAAATCTCAAGCAAGGGCTTCAAGATGGGTGGATTTGGTCAATGGAAATGACAATTTTTGCTTATAAAATAAAAATTCGGATTGAGATTTTAGTGGATTTTGGTGACATGGGTGGATGAGGCTTAGATGAGGCGAACGAGATGAGGTCTACTTGTAATGTAGAAGCTCCCGCAACAACACATTATTTTCTGCATCTATCCACAAATTCATCTATACATGGTAAAGATTTATTAAATAACGAAAAATTACTAGTCGAAAATCCAGAAATTCGAGAACTAGTAAGCTAGTAAATATATCAAATTCCTAACCTAATCAAGTGAAAATGCAATGGGGTGAATTTTGTTATTAACTAGATTTTTTTTATGATCTGATGCAAGTGGAATCAACTTGATTGAAGCTTGTTAGCATGCTCTAAAAAATAGCAAAAATTTGTAGCTATTTGCCACAAAAGAGTTCTAGAAATATTGATTTGGGAATAAGCAAACTAATCCCAGCATCTCAATGATTATTATGACATTTCAAATATTTTTCAAGGATGAAATGATGCTTGTGACCCTGCAAAAAAACTTACATTAACCATTTAACCCAATCCTACAACAAGAAATCGTTAATATTAAATGCAGAAATAGAAAGAAACAATAACAAGGGATGCATGTGAATAAGAAGTGAAAAGGATAAAAACAAATGATATAAAAGGGCTCTGAGGCTCCTGGGATGGCCACGCCCAAGCAAACTCAAAGACCCATGGAGGAGAACAAGAATTAGAAGCTGAACATGACACCAATCTTCATTATTGTCATCAATACAATTACATCCTTGCAAGAAAATACAATGGAGCTGCAAAAATACGAGTTCTCTCCACAAGAAGATTAATAAAAAAAATCACCCCTAGAGGTAAATTCGACTTGGTACTTATACAAAATGATTAGGAATCATTCCCCATGAAAGGAGAAAACTTTCCCCACAAAAATCCCTTGATTAGTGGATCTGGTTCCAATACTACGAATCTGCATTAAATGACAAAGAACACATTCCTAAATTTTCTCAATCATTGGAGTTCCACAATATGTGCCATAATTTCGTAATATCGTGTTTATTTATTATTTAATATTGATCCTCCTATAGTAAGGAGCAAGTCCCTAAATTATCTCCTCCTCCAAAGCTTCATAATCTGCCCAATATTCTCATAATATTGCACAAAAATAAATAATATTAGATACAAATATGCAATTATTCATAAACCTTCCTAATGAATATATTAAAGTTAAAAATACATTATCTAATGCAAAAATAGAGGTATAATGTGCTGAAGGATGGTTAGATGGGCCTTAATTTATGTTTAATTTAGAGGCATGGGCCTTAATTTATGTTTAATTTAGAGGCCCATCACATATGTATATGAAGAGAGCGTAAATGACTAATTATTTTAATGTTTATCATAATAAAATATTTCAATGTTGTAAGAGGAGTAATTAGAAGTAAAAATGTTCCGAGAAATGTGTATTTTATTTAATTATTAAATTAAAATGCAACATTTATAGATATATAATTAATTATAAATATTCAATGTGACTATAAATAAATTTTTAATATGGAGGCTAATTAATATTGAATGTATTAAAAAATATATTAATAATAGTAAACTCATTTTAATGTGGAAAATATATTCCATATATAAAATATTTCAAGAAAAATATTTAAATGTGTGTATATTATATATGATTAAAAAAAACTATAGATTCATTATATAAAGCAATTGAAAAAAAATATTTTTTATGGCTAAAACATTTTAAGTAGTCCAATTGTGGCCCATTTTTAAGGATATTTTTTGGTCAATTTTGTTTGAAATCAAGCAAAGATCTGTTAGAATTTCTAGTTTAAGCTATATAATTTACACAATCCAAGTTCTCAAGTAATTTTTGAAGACATTGAACTCATTTTTTACATTCAAAAATATTAGGTTTCCAGATCTATTGTCTGCAAATTTTTTAGTCAAAATTTTCACTGTAAAAGAGGTTTTCCTTGGAGCTACAAGATTGTCTTGCTCCCCCGAAAAAATCCTATATACTCTCTCTCCAAGATTGAAATTCAATCTAAACCAATACAAACATGTATGTGTAAACTGATTTGATCATGTGTACACAAATTTGTTGTTAGTTCCAAGTAATGTAGTTAAGTTCCTAATTAAAGAGTTGATACTCATATCCCACAGATGAAAACATACATGCAAACAAAAAAATCACCGTGATCCCTCTCAATAAGAATTTGAGGCATTGTGCATACAAATGTTTATCTAAAATGCTCAAGAAGCACTTGGAGAAAGAAAAATCTTTATGGATAACCTGGTTTTCAAAACCCTGGGGTATAGAGGAACTATGTCTTTTGGAATTTTCCCTTACACAATTATATTTTATATCTAAATTTTTGTTATTAATTTAATAATTTTTTTATATTATTGAAAATGGTCTATATTT
Organism: Pinus taeda; assembly: GCA_000404065.3. Lineage (NCBI taxonomy): Eukaryota > Viridiplantae > Streptophyta > Pinopsida > Pinales > Pinaceae > Pinus > Pinus taeda. The sequence goes on from APFE030241339.1 coordinate 148,677, forward strand.
GTTTTACCTCAAGTTTGGTGCATTACAAGTGAGTTCTTATTTTAATAAAAAAATATTACAAGGTAAATGAGTATGATTAAGTAGACTAGGCAGAATATATACCTTTAGTTTCATGCATAACATTAGCAAAGAAAGCATATGTTCCATCCACAGTTCGTTATTCCCTAATGGTATCCTATAACCATAATATTGATTCACATAGCATGTTCATCAAAAGCTATAATGTTATGGATGTTTACTAGCACACTCACATCCAAAAATAAATACAGATAATGATACTTAGTAAAAATATTGTACCATCATATAAAATTCCATTTATAAGAATTACATTGGCACTTATAACATTGATTTCCCATTATGAAGAAATAGTAAACCTATAGCAATATTCAACATTCAAATACTAAAATACTCCAGCAAAGTGCATTGTATTAATCAGTTAATAAACAAACTGAAGGAAAAAATTATCTATTTGAAAGTTGAAGGCCAACATTAACTTAGGTAGACAAATGTTCCACCCAACCATACACTCTATTGCACTTATTATTTTTATACTAGGCCACCCCAATTGAGGCTATGATACCACTAAGGAAAATTAGAACATTTTTATGGAAATCATTCTATCTTATGACAAAAAATTATCCATCCCATTGTCTCACCACTAATTTTTTTTTCTTGGAACAACACAACTATTTTGGTGACACATTTCTTTCCTTACATAGAAAAAGGAGAATACCTTCCTTATCTACTCAATATTCCCTCAAAAGTCTCTTAGCTCTCCCTCTATGTGTGCATAGAGGGTCTAGATACTATCCATTAACTCCAACAACTTTTACTTAGTTGTTGACCTTTTTCAAGTTTTAAAGGCTACCTCGCTTGGTCGTTCAACCCACACTATGCTTTCCTGTTTAGATTCTATCCATGGCTTCTCCATCACATAGCTTGATATCTTTCCTAGATCCCTTTCCAACCTATCTTTTTGATCTCTCTATGTTCTCCCTCTCTAGAATTCACTTATTTTCCAAGGAATTAGCTTCTAACCATTTGAATCTCTTCCTTATCTATTTTCATAATCTATACATATTTATGTAGTTCTCATGACATGAACTCAAAATGGTCTCTATCATTCCTTGATCAAACTCCTAGTATGAATCAATACCTCTAAAACTACTTTCATGGATGTTATCATCAACCAAGAGAGAATGAATTTACCTCTCCCTATATTTCTTTCTCTCTTATAACCTACTTTTCTTCCATATGATTTTCCTTCTCTATTGTGTCTAGCCCCATGCATCTCTCTTCAATATTCTTTTTATGAGTTCATACTGGTCACACACCATTCATGTGAATGTGAAATGGCCTCCACTATTCACCTTAGAACCAAAATTAATTATGTCGTTTAGGTGATCATTGTATTGTACTATGTTGCTTGTATTAGTCCAATAATGATCAATAATGAACCATTCCTTCTTCCCTACAGCTATTCACATACATGCCCCTAAGACTACATGAATCATTGCCTCTCTATAATCAATTTCCTACATCCAATTGTGATTTTGTTCCCTCCCCATCAACCACATGTGTGGGGGGTATAATGACGGATCAATGAATCAAAAAATCACCTCGTTCCCAACACCCCATGAGACCTCATTTACCCCCTTATTATGGGGACATGATTTTTTTCAAGGAAAATGTGAGAAAATATAGGTTTTATCACTCATTAGACGAAAATCCAGCCTAAAAGTGGCCTCCTAAGGAAAAATAATAGTTAAAATAATAAAATAAGAGTCAAGAATTTTGGAGGGAAAATAAGAAAACTATATTTTTAATTGTATTTTTTTTATTATATCCTTATATTTTTTCACTCAAATTTCAAGTGTATGCACTCGTTGGATTAGGAATTGAATTATGCATCCAACGAGTATCCATTATGCATACTTTTGAGATGACCCACATTAATAAAAATCGTCGATACATTAAAAAATCATGTTAAACATGTTTTTTTAATGCATCTGCAATTTTAATCAATGTACCTCTTCTCAAAAGTATGCATAATGGGTACTCGTTGCATCCAAAATTTAATTCCACATCCAACGAGTGTCTACACTTGAAATTTTAGTAAACTTATAAGGAAATAAGCCAAAAATACTATTAAAAAAGTGGGTTTTTTTTCTTTTCCCTCCAAGATATTTACATGTACCTCTTTTTAAATTTAAAGGATTTTGATTGGTTTACATATTATGAGATGGAAATTACATGAAAATCTCGAGGGCACTTTTAGGCTAAAATTTCCTCTAATTCGTCTCACAATTCCCATGATGAAGGTACTTATCGCCTTGATTTCGTAATTGTGGAAGGTCTACATCTCCAGAACCACCACCTGCATTTCATGACTGGTAGTTAAGGTTTATATATTTTTAGTGAGCATATAATCCTTTCTTTCAATATTTGCAAAATGATTGAAATATGTATTAAATTTAAATACATATTTTAATTGTATATTATATTATAATTTATGTAAAGAATAATAGATTTATATGAAAATAGTTTTAGATATGAGATGGAAAGTTATGTTGTCTTTGTGTCTAGGGTTTTAGTCTTAGCTATCAACATTTTTGCCTCCAATGGTATTTTTATAGGGAGGGTATGAGAGGCTTCTTATACCAAGATTTAGTTGCTTTGAAAGTTAATTAGGCTATTTCATGCAAATTCAACAATTCTTTAGCTCACAGACCACATCTGGAGGAAAACCCATCTAATACAACCAACGATGAGGCTACTCGCTACCTCTTAGTAGAATTTACAGGGTAAGTTCCTCAGATAGAACACCAAAGGTCACCATTCACAAACAGATCACAGATTAATACACCAATATTCTTGACGTGGTTAAAACCCTCAAAGAGGGAAACAATCCATGACTTGAGCCAACACGGCCACTTCAGGCAATTTATTAACAAAGGAAAGAAAATTTACATAAGCTTATCTCATAAACGGTCACCCTACAAATGACCCTCCATGCTCTTTAAATAGAGATCATGGACCAATTGGGTGTTAAGCCACGAATCATGTGTTGGTAATACTGAGGAGAGAATGAACCGTCGGA